>JAODAL010040374.1:0-36970 GCA_025379985.1 Phyllomedusa bahiana
CAGTTTGTATTTTATTCCTTTTCCTACCACATGTTTCTGGTAGCCAGAAACATGATTTTTTTGCCCTCTCCAATCAACTTCTTGATGAAAGTTCTTTCTCATTTGGTACAATGTCTGGAATGTACTCACAGAGAATGGGCTAAAACCAGCAGGTATAACACTGGATTCCCTCCTTCATTAAATAAGGGCCATAACTGTCCCCTGTTTCGTCACAGATTGAATGACCTTAACTGAAGTCTATACTGTTATTTATTTGATGAGTCAGTCACGCCAAATTAGCAGCATGCATGTTGTGACTGTTGATTCTATTGGTTGTCCATTACTCGGCTACACCTACTCATGAATTTGACCATGTTGTATTGTTTTCAGAAAAAGCAGTAATTAAACACAGTAATTAAAAAACAGTAATTACATAACCGTTGGTGTCGGAAGCTGGAGTATCTATTACACAGACAATTCCTGAAGCTAAGAACTGGCTCGTCTTTTCCATGCCTTCTCCAGCAGAATATATCCTGAATTCGGTGAGCTGACTATGAATGATTTTTTTTGCACCACTGATATAATATGTAGCCTTCCCTTAAGCCTGGGGGAGACAGAACCTTCTCTTCAGCTCAGCTCTGCTATTGTGTTCACGCAGCATTTTTGGATCCGATTTTGGATTCGAAAATAGCATCCATAAATGCAGCATCGATCGGATCCAAAATTTATCCAACACGTATCCAACATGCAGCTGTGTGTTTGGATGCATTTTGGCTGCAGCAGGATAGCACCCTATAGCTTTAAATAGGGCTCCTGCTGCATCTTACGGATCAAGAATTGACATGTCAATTCTTAGAATGGATCCAAAAGACGCAATTAAACACGCATCAGCGATCACTGGTCTGAACGCCAATGCGGTTTTACCATTGCAAGCAGTGTAAAATCTAACTACTATTTATTAGATACGTGTTTGGGTCCGTTTAGGGTCCGACAGATGAATCTAAACATGCAACTAATAACATATGTTCACACGGACTCAACCCGCCATGTGAACATACCCTAACTCTGGAACCAACCCCCCCGTCTTCCTGTAGCACCAGGCTTTTTCAGACCTGGTAAATCTTGGAGCTGAAATATGGGAATGGCTTCCCACTCAACAAGGAAGCCAGCTTATAATAGCTACATCGCAGTTATACTAACAGCAAATATCCACAGCCTACAGCTACTGACCCACAATTGCTGGTTCCCCCACCGAGACCAGGCCTTCGGTGGCATGTAACTTGCATACGTCCTGCTTTACTCCACCTCTCCAGTAACATATAGCTGTGATCTGAAGTCACTCTGTCAGAAATGTCCCCCTTGATAAAGGCCGCAGGACATATTTAACCATTCTTCCTGGGTCAAAGCTCCTACATTGAGGTACACTCTCTACATTGAGGTTGTTCTCTCTTCACACCAATCTTCTTTGTTGTGGCTTGCTTCCCACCGACATACAGACTTTTCACATATGTCTCGATTCCTTGGTTCTCCTCACAGCTACAGTCTATGTTGCCATTTGTCATTTCAACATCTACCTTACATCTGTTAGGAACATTCCTGCATCTGGCATGCTATCAGACTCGCACAATCGGTGTGAGTCAGTCCTAGACACTTGTACATTGTTTTCACACTTCTCCATCCTAAAGTCCGTTTCAGGACACGTTCACATCTGGTATAACCTCCACCTCTCCTACACAAATAGGAGCAAAACACACTTGGTTGCCATTAGCAACCACATCAGTCCCATAGGTAATAACCGCACAATTCTCCACCTGGTAAATAACCACAGGACACACACCTTCTGCAGCACGCTTAGCTATGTTCCACTCATACTTTCCATTTATTCCCTTTTCACCACACAAAAGGGCTAAGGACGGCTGGTTGCCCCTGACAATGGCCAGAGTTATACTAAGCGCTGTGACAGAACAACTCTGCAAGGTCCAATACCCCACTGGGTCCACATCATCTACATTATCCTCAGCCATGACCTCAGGGGTGCACCTGAGCTAATCCCCTTTACCGCTTTGTCTGCAGGTTCTAGAACACCTTGTTTACACTTAGCATTTTTCTCATTAATGCAGATAAGTAATTTTTCAATTTCAATGCACTTTCAACCAACCACCACTGGTATAATACTCTTACCAGCCACCACTGGTATATAGGCTTCCCTCAAGCCAAGGGGAGACAGAACTTTCTCTTCAGCTCAGCTCTGTTGCTATAATTCTGGCAGCGGACCACACACCCCTATATACCTGTAGCACCAGGCTTTTTCTCACTATCAGATATGAAGTCAGAATAAACCTTACCCATTTTAGGTCAATTAGGAACCAAAATTATTTATATTTTCCAAAAGCCAGAATGAGAGAGAGAGAAATTTTATATAGTGTATGTAAATTTCTGATTTCAACGATATATGTATTCGGGATTTGTTTTCTCATTTTATCTCTATAGTTGAGGTCTACCTATGGTGTCAGTTACAGGGGTCTCTCATCTTTTTAAGTGGGAGAAGTTGCACAATTGGGGACTGACTAAATGTATATGTGTTAGACCTCAACGATAGAGATAAAATGAGAAAACAAATCCCGAAAATCACATTGTCTGATTTGGAAAGAATTTATTTGCAAATTAGGGTGGAAAATAAGTGTTTGGTCAATAACAAAAGTTCATCTCAATACTTTGTTATATATCCTTTGTTGGCAATGACAGGGGTCAAACGTTTTCTGTAAGTCTTCACAAGGTTGGCACACACTGTTGCTGGTATGTTGGCCCATTCCTCCATGCAGGTCTCCTCTACAGCAGTGATGTTTTGGGGCAGTCGCTTGGCAACATGGACTTTCAACTCCCTCCAAATGTTTTCTATGGGGTTGAGATCTGGAGATTGGCTAGGCCACTCCAGGACCTTGAAATGCTTCTTATGAAGATACTCCTTCGTTGCCCTGGTGGTGTGATTGGGATCATTGTCATGCTGAAAGACCCAGTCACGTTTCATCTTCAATGGCATTGTTGATGGAAGGAGTTTTGCACTGAAAATTTCACGATACATGGCCCCATTCATTCTTTTGTGTACATGGATCAGTCGTCCTGGTCCCTTTGCAGAGAAGCAACCCCAAAGCATGATGTTGCCACCCCCAATCTTCACAGTAGGTATGGTGTTCTTTGGATGCAACTCAGCATTCTCTCTCCTCCAAACACGATGAATTGTGTTTCTACCAAACAGTTCTTTTGGTGTCATCTGATCATATGACATTCTCCTAATACTCTTCTGGATCAAACAAATGCTCTCTAGCAAACTTCAGACGGACCCGGACATGTACTGGCTTAAGCAGGGGAACACGTCTGGCACTGCAGGATCTGAGTCCCTGGCGGCGTAGTGTGTTACTGATAGTAGCCTTTGTTAACGTTGGTCCCAGCTCTCTGCAGGTCATTCACTAGGTCCCCCATGTGGTTGTGGGATTTTTGCTCACTGTTCTTGTGATCATTTTGACCCCACAAGGTGAGATCTTGCATGGAGCCAAAGATCGAGGGAGATTATCAGTGGTCTGGTATGTCTTCCATTTTCTAATTATTGCTCCCACAGTTGATTTCTTCACACCAAGCTCCTTGCCTATTGCAGATTCAGTCTTCCCAGCCTGGTGCAGGGCTACAATTTTGTTTCTGGTGTCCTTCGACAGTTCTTTGGTATTCACCATAGTGGAGTTTGGAGTGTGAATGTTTGAGGTTGTGGACAGGTGTCTTTTATACATATAACAAGTTCAAACAGGTGCTATTACTACAGGTAATGAGTGGAGGACAGAGGAGCCTCTTAAAGAAGAAGTTACTGGTCTGTGAGAGCCAGAAATCTTGCTGGTTTGTAGGTGACCAAATACTTATTTAAATTCTTTCCAAATCAGACAATGTGATTTTCTCGATTTATTTTCTCATTTTGTCTCTCATAGTTGAAGTCTACCTATGATGTCAATTACAGGCCTCTCTCATGTTTTTAAGTGGGAGAACTTGCACAATTGGTGGCTGACTAAATACTTTTTTTCCCTACTGTATATATACACACTTTATATATGTGGGTGTCCTTGTGTATCAGTGTGTGTATGTATTTTTACACATTGCATGCTTATTGAAGAATTTCCATAGTGAAATTTACAGAATAGTACAGTACAATGATAATAAACAGGGTTTAACACTGCATTTGCTTACAGTAAATCTGATTGTATGCTTGCGGCAGATTGCATGTTCTTATAAAATCTGCCTTGGTGAAATATGAGCTATGCACCCCTTTAAGAGTGATTCTGCAGTACACTTTTTTATTCTGCAAGTTTGCTGCTGCCTGAACTTAAATTACAAGGAAATTGCTAAGTAACTGGATTTATCATGTTATGGACATTGTCTTTGTAGCATTGCAGTCTAAAACAGGATTACACTTCTCTAGTAGCTATGTAATTGAGTGGCTCACAGCCAACAGCCAGGACAAGGTGACTAGAAAAATTTTCTTTCCAGGCCCAAAGCAAAAGATATCTAATGAGCCTATAATAACTAAGACTGCGCAAGAAGCAAGTAATGGCAGCTAAGGGCTCTTATCTGTAAGACAAGGATCACACGTCTAAGAAAATGTTACTAAATCAAGCGGCACCATTTTAAATGTGCATTTATTTTCTACTGTGGTGTCTGCAATTGATTTTAAACCGCTTCAATCAGTTTGGAAGGTTAAGCACTTTGAACCCATTATGGACGCAGCTATTTTGTTTCTTAAAGGGGTTTTGCCATGATGTAATGTTGACGGGGAATCCTCCAAAATGGGTATTTAATCACTTTTCTAAATATATGTGATTACAAAAATTGCA
Organism: Phyllomedusa bahiana; assembly: GCA_025379985.1. NCBI lineage: Eukaryota > Metazoa > Chordata > Amphibia > Anura > Hylidae > Phyllomedusa > Phyllomedusa bahiana. Next base: position 4,854 of record JAODAL010040374.1, read on the forward strand.
GTCTGAGAGAGCTACAGGCTGCCTTACTTGCCATTAGTTACTTAAAAGCTTCTATTAGATACGACCTAACAAGAGCTGCTGGCCGGGTTTGCTCAGAGAACACTTCTTATCTGATGAAAGGGAGCTGAAGAAGCTTTCAAGGCACCGGGTAGAAATATGTTGTCTTTTGTATACAGAATCCACTAGTTGTAGTTTGATTATCTGAGTGAACATTTCACACGATCCCTTGTGCACGGCTCTGTGCTCTAGCTGTGTGTCTCTCTCTCTTAGCTCAGCGTGGCTCATTTACAGTTCTTTCTTAGCAGAGAAGGCATGTCCTGGCAAAACCCATTTAAGGAAGCAACCCATTTTGTTTATTTCTTCATCACTACATTTTAAGAACTGCAACTTTTACTTTTTTTTGGCAACCTAGGCATATGAGGGTTTGTTTTTTGGCAGCTGAAGTAAAAATTTGGAGTACAGCCTTATAGGGTACACATAGGGTCACATGTATGAAAACTGTCTAGGTCTAAGACTTTCCTTGTTGCCCATAGCAACCAATCAGATTTCCCCTTTCATTTCTTATAGTGCTCTGAAAAAATGAAACGGGCGCTCTGTTTCGTTGCTATGGGCAACAAAGAAAGTCTTAGACCAAGACAGTTTTCATACTTTTCCCCCATAATCCTTTGAAAAACTTTTTTGTAAGTACATGGAAAAAAAATTGCATTTTTTTTCTTTATTTTTTATGTGTGAAAGCTATCTAGGTCTAAGAATTTCTTTGTTGCCCATAGCAACTAATCAGAGCTCAGCTTTCATTTCATTTAGTGCTCTGAAAAAATGAAAGGGTAGCTCTGATTGGTTGCTATGGGAAACAAACATGTCCTCCTTAATTTTTACAGGGTTTATTATTCGGTAAAAATGACGTGTTTAATATGTTGAGATAATTACAGGGATACCACATTTATATAGTTTGGATACTTTGTGCTACTTTTACACAATAAAAAGAATTTTAAAAATTATTGTTTAGTATGGTCATGTTTTATATCTGTAAGCTTTTATTTTTCCAGAAATGTAATGGCTTTTTATTGCAAGATTAGCTGAAATTTTCATTGGTACCCTTGAAACTAATAGCAAGTGAAACACCCTGTATAATATACTGCAATACTAATGTGTTGCAGTGTATTACCCTTAGATTACAGACCTGGAAGTCTTTATCAGAGCAATGATTTCTGTGACAAACACAAAAAGGGTAGTTTCACAAATAAAAAATGCCAATAACATTTTTCCTGATTTTAAATCGGGAGGTATTTAACTTATGGATGTAGCAAAGATAATTTAGCAGAGATAACCTAGTGCATCCTGTTATTTGATCTCAGGACACAACAACAAGCCATTGTAAATCATTAAAAAGTTGAGATAATTTGTGTCACCGTTTCATAATATTTTAATTGTCAAGTTAAACTTTGTCATTTCTGTACCACCTGTAGATCAATCCATTGTACAGTCATGAGAAAAAGTGCACTGTCTTTGAATTCTTTGTTTTTGGGAAATCACACAGAAAAACATGGCCAATAGGAAGTCTCCAAATTAGGTAACCTCAGATGAATAACACCACACAGCAGATTATACCATGTCATTATCTATTTTAAAAAAAATAAGCCACAATAGCCAGAGTGAAAAACTATTCATGCCCCATGAATCAATAGCTCGTAGAAACACCTAGCAATAATAAATAAAAACTTTCAAATGTGGGTTGTCTTCTTCATTGATTCATCTGATACCTCAGTCCTGTTTTCTTGGTCTTCACTTTGTATATCAGGGGCGTGTTTACTGGCTTCCACTAGGCTGCAGAAGAAAGCCCAGGTCTGTAGCCCTATAGCAACCAGTGGATGGCGAGCCTATCAGAAAGACTTGAACAGGTCTGTAAACCTAATAGCGACCACAGGAGCTGATGCTGCCCTACGCCATGGCGTGGATATCTAGGATAGGTAGGGACAACTGTTAATGGGACACTATTGCCTAACGTAACTTGTTTTTAGTTGTCTGACTTAAAAAGTTTGTACCTCTGTAGGTGAGACACCCCACCTTTTAAACATTACGTGAAGGAACCTATTTTTTTGTCAGATTCGTTTTCCCTCTTTGTCTCCCCAGCAGCCTATACAATTTTTTTTTTTTCCATCAACTATAGACAAAATTAGGGCCTTTATTTGAGGGACAAGATGTAATTTCTAATGGAATAATACGGGAAACAGCTATATTAAAAAATGTCATAAGTGAGGCAAAAATGTGGAAAAAAGTAATTTTGGCCTAGTTTGCGAGAGTTTTGCCTGTTTTACGGGTGTTAAACTCTTTAGTATTTACAACGATGTAGTTTTCTGTATTCTACAGGTTGATACAATATGGAATACCAAACATACAGTTTTTGTTATGTTTTGGTACCATAAAAAAATCTAAGCATTTTCTATTTTTCAATTTTTGCTGTGACCAATAACTTTTGCTATTAAAGAGGGGTCACACTTGTTGATGATTTATTAATCAAGGGCATTTTATTAGAAGCATCTATTCATAACACAGGTAACCCAACAAACTGTCTCTGCTTTGTAGTACGTGAAGGCATTAAGATAATTTGGGTAAAGCAAACATTTCTTAAAATTCGATGACTGTGGTTAAATCAGAAAAAAAACAGTGTATCTCCTATATACTGTATGTGTCTATGCTTGAGTAATGTGATTAGTAGCACCTGACTGCTATAAGTGTACTTAATTTTTCATACAGTGCTTCTGCGTTCTGACCTCAATTTTTGTTCAAACTATATAATGATGATACAATGTTAATTTATCATGTGGTGTTCTTCTTACGGGTTGTTATTTTACCTAATTTTTAAAGCATTCTATGAAGGTACCAGATTTTTTTTTATTCGTTACCTGATACAAAATCCGTGGAAATTAGATGTGAATTCTAAGAACCTGTACTTTTTTTGTATATATTTCATATTCAAAAGTTACAGATATATACAGTATAAGAAAATAGATCTTCCATCATAAAATAATCTATTTCTTTCCACTTTAATGCTATTAATATTTCCAGCTTCATAAGAGACAAGGCAAACAAGCTTTTCTGATGCATGGTAACATCTCCAAAGAATTGCACAATCCAATTTCCATGAATATTATAGGTATTCTTCAAAGGGCGCTATCACCAGCGTGGCTCAAATGTCAGACCCCCACACTTAGTGTTTATAGGCTATCACTTAAAGAGTTCATGGAAGTTATTCAGAAGTCTTTTGCCACTTACATGCATCCGTCGAACTCCACACTCATCCATGCATGAGTTATGATTTCAGTAGTCAATATTTTTGGCCTCATTCTACTGTATCATTTTAGCGATCCACGCAGTTGTAATCAGCAGGCAATTTAGTTGAGGAAGTGGAAGAGACGGCGTTTGAAAAGGACTAGATAAATACAGTTGAACATGAGTGAGTAGATAACGGATGTCTCTATCACTACCAAGTTCTTGGCATTTGACAGCAGCTGTGCTGTCGACAAGTCAAGCGCTTTCTGTGCCTTTTCCAGCAAGGGTAACAGTTAAGCACTTGGCTTCGTACTAGGTAGAATGCTGCTCTTCTTCACCTGATGGAACAGCTAACCGAGGCTATTTAGTCCAGGCTTAGTTCGATTCACCTCAGGGCCTGAGAGCTTTCTATTCGTGCATGGTTTGTTTTGCTAAGTTTCTCTGGCGCTTCTAGACTCCTGTTGTTTCCTGCAATGCTGGACTCTGTATCTGCATGCTGGACCATTTTTATGAACAAAACATTCTAGGTTCCTCTTATCATGCTGTTTCACGTTTCCCTAACATCCTCCTTCGGATTTCTCTTTATTTTTACATTTTCATTTTGCAATTTTGTTTATTTAATTATTTTTATGCAATTAATAGAGCTCCCTTTTCTGAAAAGAGAAAAGCCATTACATAAGATTGCCTGATAATGCGCAGTCAGTGCCCACATGTTGTAACTAATTAAGGCTTTGAACAGACAGTGATCTCTTCCTAATAAATCTTCTCAGAATATCACATCTGAGCTAAAATTTTCTTACTTATCAAACACTTAATATTAGCTTATTCACAAAATATTGAGTTTTAGATCTTAATGTAGAATCTCAAAATATTTATTTTATGTAAGATCCTAAGGCCTTTTAATAAGCATCTCATGGGAAAAAAAGGCGACGATTGCACTAAAGTTTCAAAGACTGGGCGATTTATAAAATCCCCAGTGCTATGTTCTGCGGTATTTGAAGATCCTATGCCATGACTTTAGAGATGGCTGCGAACCGAGAACGAATCGATGTCTAACGAAGTACGAATTCGTTTAGATAGAATTTCAAGGGAAAACTTCGGTTCTTGAACGCGACAAGTCGAAGATGGGTTTACCTTCGGGAGCTGCAACGAACTGTGCCTTTTGATTGATAAAATGAATGCGAGCACATGGCGCTACATGGGGCAAAAGCACTCTGCGGAGGAAGAAGGGCATTGCCTGCATGACATGTGCAGAGATTGAAGCCAAATCAAGAGTGACCGGCGGGATTCTGTGACGTCACCGACATATATAAGTCCTAGGACAGCGGACGCTGGGGAGCTACATACCGCTCTCACTGTATGATCACGGGAAGGTGCGTGACCGCTGGCTGAGTGTTACTGAAGAATGATTTTTATATACGCGATTTTTTTTTTTTTTTTTTTGTGCGGGGTGTCTCAGCTTGTCTCAGAGGACTGCTTCTATTAATGTTCTATTTCCTGAATTTCTTGGTGTATTGGATCTGAAGTCCCAGCTGTGTGTCCCACTGCAGCTGCATATACTTTTTAATGCTATCTGCTCACCACAGCTCATTGAATATCCAGAGGGGCATCTAAGCCAATTCCTGTTGTATTCTTTATTCTTTTTTTATTTAAAGAGAAAAACAGACGTTTTATAATAAAATACCAACTTATATTTTTGGCGGCTCAATTCTTTTGCACAATTTACATATCAGGGCTGTTAATTAATGCAATTCGTTTTTGTGCTCCGTCGGTGACAAAAATGATGATCTTTTTCACCGCCAAAAAAAATACAATTTTCCGTAGCATTAATTCCACAACCAGCGCAGGTTAATTACAATTTTTTTCTTGTTGGTCGTAGCGTAGAAAACACGCAAATTGTAAATCACACGCCTACAAGCTAGTAGTTTTCCGTGCACGCGCCCGCCTGCTAAACTTCTTTCTGCGCATTTTACATCCAGGGGTTAATTAAGCGTTTGTTCTGCTGTCTTGTACTCAGTTAAAAGAAACTCTTGTTTTTCAACCGCCATAAGGAAATTCTCGTAGCACTTAATTCATATCCGAAGGTTAATTATGGCTCTTGTTTGTGCTTTTTTATTCAGCTAATATAAACTGAGTTTTTAAACGGCACCTTACAAAGTCCAATTTTTTCTTGCACCCTTTTGTGGGCGCCAAATTATATCCAAAGGAGTTACACAAGCTTGGTACTGGGTTCATTTGGCGTAAAAATACAGGCGTCTGTGTATTTTTCCCTTTACAGATATACTTCATCAAACAGTGTCTGTACATCTAGAGCAACAAAACAGTATGTCTGAGCAGGAGGTGGCAGGCTCTCACCTGCGAACAGCTGGCTGAGGGCACAAACATTCCCAGGCCCAGGTCGCAGCCCCCACAGCGAAGAGCGGGACGTGCCGCAGGGGTCAATCGGTGAGGGCCACAACTGCCCGCTGTCATCTAGCGGGGGGCCGTCGTGTTGTTCAGCAACCCCCATGTTTCACTTGATTGTTTGACTAGGTCTTCCACTTCCTCCCAGATCGGACATCTGACAAACCCAGCCTCAGCAGACATGTCGGTGGGAATCCTCAGACACAACCTTAGTTGGCATGGCCCGGGGGCATGCTGGTCACGCGGCCCCTCACTGTCATCAACCAGCCTCTGTCCCATCTGGTTCCCACTGCCAGAGATTTTACTAGTGTTCGGTCTGAGGCGCCCTCAGCGCCACTAGATGGATGAACATTTGAGAGTAGATGAGGCCAGTCTGCAGCTACTTGGGGCAGCGAAGAAATGGGGCCAATATCCCCTGCTTCTTGCAGTAGAGGCTAGGCAATAAAGTACAGTGCTGGCGTAACCAGAGTGGCATGGGAGGTCCATGTTACGTGAGGCCGGGGTCTGCCCTCTGCATTCCAAAAAGACCCGGTGATAGTGGGCAAGCAGTGACGATGAAAACACAAATAAGATGATGATGTCAGCAACGACCCGCACTTGGGAGCCGATGGTGATGGCGGACCACAAGGGATTCATCATCGTCAGGAGAAGAGGGCATCAGCTTGCGCGCTGTTTAGGCTGCAGCGCAGCAGCAAGCTGTGTCGTGTGGCCGTGAATGTCAGCAGGATGAGCAGCCGAGGTGAGATCCGGAAGACCAAGCGGCCCCACGGGCGGTAAATAAACCGACTTCGCTTTAGGTCAAGTAAGTAGCGGCGAACAGGGGCTCAGCGATGGGCAGCAGTAGTCACTCAGTGCGGAGCTATCAGTGGCTGAGAGCCCGGTCTATAATTCCGATACACTCGGCTGGTCTGTGGCAGTTCTTTGTTTACGAGACACCGGAACAGGAGACAGAATATGGGTTATATGTAGAATCTGCTAGAAGAAAGTTGAAGCGTGGCCAGGGATCTAACAGTTGACACCACCCGGCACGCCTCTCCCCTGAGTCATCACATGCAGCCATCCCATCGGTGGCCTGGGAGAAAGATACGTTTTTGGCTCAGATTTGGTGGTCATCATGCCACGCCGCAGCAACATGCAGCAGCTGCACGCGCCCTGCTTGGGTACTGTTATTCCATGGCTCCAGTCTCATGGCTCAAACACATATGCGAAGGAGCTGTTTCTCATTTTGACCATGCATCTCACGGGTCCGTTTGCTCCTGCTCACTCGTACTCATGGCGGCAAGCGTGTTCAGCGAGAGCGATTGCAAAGAGGACAACAGTATGAGGTCCAACCCATACTAAGGTGCAGCAGCTGGGGACCCGCGCTACTGTCCAAGTTGTTGGTACTGCAGTCCCTTCCCTTTCCAAATGGTGGTGTGACCTCTGAACCGTCAGAGAACTAATGGCTTGTGACCCGCCTGCCCGAGATGGTGAGTTCAATGCCGTAATCTTATTTTTCCAAAAGGGCAGTCTGTTCCAGCCTTTCATAATTAGTAGTTCAGAAGGTGGGCCAGTCCTTTATGCTTTATCGGTTTGTTCCAAGGTGCTCCGCGGCCCAGCGCGGGAGTCTGGAGCTGTACTCACACGTCACGGGCCAGTTCATGTCCTTTTCTCGTCCACTGGTGAATGTGGCTTCGGCCCAGGCACACCAACAACATTGGAAATGGAGACGCCGCGTTCTCTCCACGTCAAATGCTGCTCCTGCGCCAAGTCCCGCCCTCCTCCTCCTCCACCACCACCATCTCAGCTCCACAGTTTAATGCTCCTTATACACAGAATTGTGCTAAGGGCACCAGCCGGTTTTTGCTTCTGTCATCGCTGTTCTTACACCCGGGATTGCCTCGGCATAAAGAAGTCACCAGGGGAAGGAACTTGCTCCGCGTCATGCAGCAAGAAATCGATGTGTGGCTTTGTCTCCGCGCCAACTGCAAAATGGAACACATCGGTGTACGGACAATGGGTGGAAATGGTGTCTGCGCTTCCTGCACGAGGGAAGGGATAGGTCCTTGCGCCTTGCATGGCGAACGCAGTGTTCAATCTGTGTGTGATAAAGGTTCCTGAAGTCTTCCTCCGATCTTCACGAACATTCTGAAACCAACAAAACAAAAAAAAAAAAAAAACAAAACAAAAAAAAAAAAAAAAATAAAAAAAAAAAAATAAAAATAAAGAAAAAAAAAAAAAAGATAAATAAAAAAACACAAACAACAACAAAACAACAAAAAAAAAAAAAAAAAAAAAAAAATTAAGAAAAAAAAAGAATGAAAAAAAAAATATAATTAAAAAAACTAAAAAATGGCACCAGGGGGAGGGCGCGATACTGTCGATGCTCTTTATCATTCGTTACAAAGCCAGGACCCCACCCTCCTTGTGATCCCTTGCCTGCACGCCTCGGCAGACACGGCCTACCCAAAACACAACTCTGATTTGCGATGTTTCCACCCGTTGGGAATTCCAGGCATGGCAATGTTTTGGACCGTCACTGTCCATGAAAAGAGATTCGGACATTAACGATTTTTTGATGATCCACGGACAGTAAGGAAGTACTCCCTGTGTTACATTTGATGTAGCCAGATGGCAGCTCTCGCGTGAACACCTTAGGCCGTTTGTTGAGGGCCAGTCGAGGAAGCGCGAAGTTATTTGGTCAGTCGCAAGGACTATGGGATGAATAACGTCATTCCACTGCTTCATGTCCTGGAACAGATGCACGAAAAATTCTGTCTGGGCAAGGGGACTGGAGACTGGCGATACATCTTGTGGCCACATGGTCCGGTGGGGACTGATATGGAGGAGGTCGAGGACATTGGAGCAAGAAAGCATTGTCTGGTGACAATGGGAGTGGATTTTCTACCCAGGTGACAAGAGAGGAGGAGAAGGAGCAACGCTGGAGGAGGTGGATGGAGATGAGGATGACGAGGCAGATGACCCCCAGCCCGTGGCAGCCTACAGTGTAATTGCGAGGCAGGGTGCCCACTCGGATTCACTTGGCAGATGGCCGCAGCATGCTTTATTTTGTCCTGGGCTAGTGACAGCCTGAATCGTCAGCTCCGGCAGAGGATGGACTTCTGGCTCTTCCAACTACTTGGACACTCGCTACCGGTCCTAATATGGGAGCTTTTTCCCAGCTATTTGAGAGGGAGGACAAACTCAATACTATAGGGAAAATCTCCGTAATAGTCGGCCGATGCCTATGTGCGGCATCATCCCAACTCTGACAGGTTCTGGACGGGGGGGGTTCCTCAGCTCTCAAGTACTACTGCCACGGCTGCTGGGGGGATAAGGTGTGGGGTAGGGAAGCAGTAACAGATTCCTTCAGCAGTAACCTAAGTCTGGAGTCACCTGTTGAGCGATTCCTTTACACCCGCCTTAGTGAGGAGAGGTATTCACCAGCAGCAGCAGCAGTCCCTGAATCAAACAGGTGGTGGCCTACTTGGACAGCACTCTGCCACACAAGTTAGTAAGATCCGCTGGAACTACTGGGCAGACAAACTGGATGTGTGGCCGCTAAACTTGCCGAGTTTGAACGGGAGAAGCTGTCATGCCACCGGTCAGTAGTGTTGGCTTCAGAGCGGTGTTCTCAGTGCGGCGCGGGGCCATCGTTAGCCAAGGAGAACCCCGCTTGTCCACGGGAAAATGTGGATCGACTGACCTTTTGTCAAGATGAATTTGGTCGTGGATCGGCCAGGTTTTCCTCCACATCAAAAAAAAAAACCCCCATTGCCTTTGGGCGTCAGACTACTTCAGCCATAACGCCTCACCACATAACTGTGAGAAATGAGTCTTGGGTTCAACCTACCTGACCTCAGCCACTATTCTGATGCACCACCCGCCTGATGCCACACATCATGCTGACAAGTTTCTCCATCTGCCAACAACCATCTTTAACAGGGACTGGTATTGCCCACCCACCTCTCACGGTGAATTGTGCCACTGTCTGACCTCATGCTGATGCTGTGGCTGCTGCCGTGACCTCACACTGTGTCTTGTCCCACTCTGTGGCATACTCCTGTTTTTGCCACCTTCCAGAATGTGTTGTGCCACTGTCTGACCTTCATGCTGCTGCTGTGGCTGCTGCCCGTGTCCTCACCTGTCATTGTGACACTGTATGGACTCATGTGCTGCTGTGACCTTCACACTGTCATTGTCCCACTCTGTGGGCCATACTCTCCTGTTTTTGCACCTCCAGGAACCGTCTTTGGTGCACTGCCTGAACCTCTTGCTGCTGCTGCCGTGGAACTACACACTGTCATTGGGCCCACTGTTCTGACCTCTTGCTGCTCTGTGACCTACAACACTGTCTTTGTGCCCACTGTCTGACCTCATGCTGCTGCTGTGGCTGATGCCGTGACCTTTACACTGTCATTGTGCCCACTCAGACCTATTAAATGTTTTGCCAACACAGAACTGTCATTGTGCCACTGTCTGACCTCATGCTGCTGTGGCTACTCCGCCAGTCATCTCCACACTCGTCACCTAATGTTGCCAATCCTGAGCTCTCAGTTGTGTTTTTCCAGCCTGTCGCTGCCATGACTTTATAAGGCAACATTTCCCGACATTCAGTTTTTGGTCAGTTTTTGCCCTCTTAAGTGTCACCAGGGAATTTTTATAGTGAAGCGATTTCCAAGAGAGACGGCAGTCATGTGCGTGTCATATAAAAAAACACAACATTAGTATGATGACCAAACACTAGCTCAATCCTGCATATTTAAGCATGGCACAAAGCTCTAACAGCACTCTGCAGGCTATGGTGCAGCCTGGGAAATAGCTGCTTTTTTAACGTGATTCGTTCCGGGAAGTAATTCGGAACGAAGTTATTTTTTGCCGAGATTTAGGCGAAGTGAAATAACAAATTTCGGAAATTCGGGCCCATCTCTAGCCAACGACCTATTGTACATCCATGTAAACACTTCTGCCTTTATTGAAACAGTAATTAGATAAATACATTTAAAAATGCAATATAAATAATGTACATCCATTGCTCTCACTCATTAAATGTAATCTTTAATTTTTTTTTTTTTTCCCCCACAGCATCCACCAGGTTTAGTTCACCAAGAAAAAAAGTATGCACAGAATGATGGCTATCATTAAATGCCGTAACAGACTACTCAGAGGTGTGGCTCAGATCAGATGAAGAAAAATAAGTCCATAATTGTAATTAGTCCAAGTTAAGAGAGATTGTTAACAAGTGCTATTTTCATGCCACACCTCTACTCTGCCGTTACTGAATGGAAATGTACTGTTTCATAGGAGGTGGTGTGATAGTTTCTTTATTAGGGAGCTTACACTCAGCTCTGTTTTGGTGCAAGTTTTAACTGCGCTCCAATTAAACTGCCTTTATTACCAGATCCTTTTGCTTGGATAATTGTTTGAAAGGTGTTTCAAGTCAGTAATCATACTGTGTCTTTGACAGGCTTGTAGATTACAAACCACTAACTAATGACCTACTTTACAAACAGTTTAGAAAATAGGTGAATAAAAGATTGTTGGTAATAAGGCAGATAATTGGGCACAGTTAAAACTGCACCAAAACTGCGCTGTGTCGAAAGCACAACTTAAACTGTATTGATTAGAATTTAAAGGGGTTCTTTCACTATTAAGGATTGCTTTTATGTTAACGTCATCGCAAAAAACAAGTCACTTTCCAATAGTGTCATTAATAGTATCATTACCTATTTCCTAGATATCCCTCCTTGCGATGTTTACTTGCATCTGCTCATAGGGCGCTATAGATACAGACCTGTTTGTTCTCTCATGATTTGGCTGCAAGCACTGGTTGCTATAGCTATCAGACCTGGCTTCTACTGCAGACTTGTAGAAGCAGGTATAAATTCCCCTGAATTAATAATGAAAACCAAGAAGGACAGACAAAAGGGTAAGATGAATCAATGTAGTGAGTTACAACCCTCCTTTAAGCACTTTTTCCATTATATGATTCTGCTCTGAGCACCACCTCTGGAGTAGTCATTACTGCATTATTGGTCGGACGCATCTCGTGATTGTTTAACAGTGCTACTTATTCTGCTCGCACCTCTACTTGCCATCGCCGAGTGATCTAATGGAACTACATTCAACAAACGTATAAGGTTTCTGTCTTAAAAAACACAAAAAATGTGAACTACTAATTCACAATTTCATTAGCCCTAAAGTAACTCTTTGGATCTGTCTCACCCTTCACCACTTGTATTGTGATGGATTTCAAAACTTGGGTAGGTAAAAAAGGATGTGAATGGGGCTTAATAGGGATACTTAGGATTAAAGACAGGTTCCAGCTGGTATCGGGTGTTGCTCCTGTCAGGATGTGTTCACCACTTTTAAACCAGATAAACTTTAGGATATGTTCTATTACGTTCCCCTCCCAATTGTGATATGTAGTAAAAGTTGACTTTTGGATAGTCCTAGAGCAGTTCGGGCTGCGGGCCGCACTCGTTCCCCTGCGCTCGAGGCGAGCGTTGCCACGGTCGCGTGTCGGGCCGCACCCGGTGGCACTCACTCCAACTGGTGCGCACTCACTTACCAGTCCTCACTCTTGCTTTCCCAGGCGCCTGTCTGCCGGCCATTGCACGTGGCACCGCCCCCCTTAGGCCGCCAACGCACGCTGGCTCTTTCAAATTTAAAGGTCAGCTCGCGACGGTAATGGTTTTTGCTGGCAATGACCCTATATATGGGCTCCATATCCAAGGGACTTCCTTCGCCGAATCCTCAGCCACCCTTACCTATGCGAGGAAAGCCTTACTCTACTACGTCCTGCCGTTTCCTGTGTACAGTCCCATTGTTCTCGTCACCGACCTCACAGAACCTTCACGCTGCCTGCCCCGACCTTCTGGACCTGATCTCCAACTACAATCCCGTCTCTTCCGATTCTGTATGCGTCGCACCTCGGCTGCCTCGCAAGCAGTCACTTCAGGGGTAGCGCGGGACCTGGTGGAATTCGCTGTGGAAGTCTCCATCCCGCATTTGCGGCGGACTCTGGTGAAAACCGGGACCCACTTAGACTCCGCTCCCTAGGTGGCCTGTACCCTGCTTGCGGAGCAGTGATTCCACTACCCAAGCTCATTACAGTGTGTGTGTTTATATATATATTTATATATAGATATACTTTATACTATATATATATATATATATAAAATTAGCAGCTTGGAAATTGTAATAAGGAGGGCCTTCCCCCTTTAGATCCAACACCTCCCCCCGACGTGTACACGGGTGTGGACTGGTTTTTTATGGTTCGCATGGGAGGCTTAACAAAAGGCACCCTGACCTGCCATATTACTGCTTCTATTTACTGTGGACATCTTGCCTGCAGGAGATCCATAAATGAAAGCTTTTCTAATAGTACATAAAAGTTTTAAAAACATAAAAAATAAAAGCTCAAAACAAACACTTGGTAGAACGAGAAAAATCAAATTGTGCCAAGCAAAAATTGTACTGTGATGGGGGTAAGGGTACGTTTCACATACAGATGAATTGATGCAGGGAAAAAACTGCAGCATACAATTATACCGATTGGTTTAGGACATTTCCTGCAGAGAGAAAAAAAAAAGTTCTGACAAAATAGTAAAAAAATCCTCACTATCCTCCCTGCCCGTATACTCCATGGCAATGTTTCTCCGGGTCCCTTCAGTCTTCTCTGCCCCGCTGGCCCCAGGGGGCGGGTCACGTCTCATTTTTTGTAGTCACCCCTTATACACAAAAGCATGTGTCTGCAAAAGAATATTTATAAAATTTTAAAAAATTTTCATTTTTGCCGTTTTGGTGTTGTGAGAGCCTGTCTCTGGAACAGTACAAGCAGGACTGGGATAAGGTGTTATGGTGCCCTAGGCAAATAAGGTGTATAGTGCCATCACCAAAATGTAGCCCACTCCATGCCTCCTTCTGTCCCCTTGTCTGTCTGGTATGAAGGAGCGCCCTAGGGGGTTTCCCAGCCTTGCCGGCCCCGGGTCCCCCCCAAATCCAAAAGGGAAGATGTTTTTTAAGTGAATTTCTGAAAAACCGCTATTGATACCCCAAGCACTGATTATGTGAGAAGCAGAGGGGGTGGGGCTGTGAGGTGCAGAGAGGGTGGGGCTTTGAGAAGCAGAGGGAGATGGGCTGTGAGGGAAGAGGAGGCGGGGCTGTCAGCCGAGTACCGGGGGACGGGTTTTTCCGGGAATACGCGAAGCCCAAGGGAAAAGAACACGACTCCAACCCACTCAAAAACGGTTTTTTTTCCCTGAATTTTCTCGAAAAAGTTGTGAAAAATCCCCCAAAAACAAATTTACGAATACTTATCCGGGGCCTCTGTGCTGCACAGCGCGCCCCCAGAAGTGTACCTCGGATGCCCATTAATTTGGGACCAAACCCCGGGGGGCTCGAAAAGGCCGAAAACCCCCTTTAGCTTTTTTAATCCCGTAATCAAAAAGGGGGAACAATTGTGGGGGTTGGTGGCAGTTCCAGGGGCCCCCGGGGTTGCAGCACCCAGCTTACACGGGTTTAAAATGTTTTAAACCCACTTCCCCCCCAACGCATGTGACACAAACTTTCCCTACAATTAACCGGGTTTCCCGAGCTAATGGTCGATATCAAACTCCCCAAAAGTCCTGAACGGGAAAGGATGTTTTTTGGGAAACCCCCCTTTGGGCCTGTAACGGGGGCCCAAAACCCAAAAACAAAACAAATTTCGGGCCCTTTTCTCAAGTCCTGAGTCTTTGTCGTAAAATGCATCCGGAGGTACCTTAAAGAGGGCCCGGGCCCAATCCCTGTTCCCCAGGTGCAGACCCTTTTGGGATAAAGGGGGAGGGTTTCCGGCTGCAGCATTTCCTCTCAAACTTGGCAGCTTGCCCCTTTTTTTCCAGGATTCCCCTCTCTCTCTTTTCGTTTGCGTCTGTGAAGACAGTCGGGCTCTCCCCTGTTCTTGAACAACTGGAACCCCGTTTCCCCTTTTTTTTTCCAGTCTCTGTCTCAGCCCCCTTTTTCCCTCTGAATCTCAGCACCCTTAAAAATGGCTGTTTCATTTTGCCAGTCTTATACCCGGGTCCCCTTTGCATTTTACGGGAAAACTGGGACATAGCGACCCCTTGGGGCCCAAGCAGTTAAATACAAAAAACAATTTCACAACTGTAAGAAAGGAAAATTTTGCCGGGAAAAAACACAGGGGGGTGTACCACATCCCACTTTACCCCCCCACTAAAAAGTTGGCGTCCTCGACAACCCCCCCCCACACAAACTCGTCTTGGCATAGCACGGGGGGGTACACCGGGTTTTTTAAAATCTGGGCGCCTACGGGGGGCTAGGGGGGCTCAGGGGGCTTAAAGGAAAATCCCCTTGGGGAAAGGAGTTTTTGGGCTCCCTCCACTCTTCCCGGGGTTGGCAAAAAAGTAAAACAGCTGGAACCTCAGTTAAAACCGGCAATGGGGACGCCCCCATTCTTCAACAAGGGAGGCTGCTAAACGGGGGTTTAGGTACAAAGGCTTTAGTTTCGGGCACTTAAAAATCACAGCGCCTTCACATATTTCTTGAAAAATTGTGATGGGCCCCCGTCCCAAATGGGCTCTACCTATGGGACTGGGATGGCGGGGTTCTACCTTTCTCTTGACCTTTTTTGGGGAAACCGCCCCCCCCCCTCCCACCCAAAACTTCCCAGATGGCCTCTTAACCTCCGGGACCATGAAAAAATTTCACCTGGGGAAAAAACTGCCCTTTTCCCCCCACGGGCCCGGGGGTTTGGGATGCACCATTTGTTTCAGACGCTCCCCAAAAACCCTTTGGGCCCCGTCCGCAGTGGGCGACGGTTTTCCCCTAGGCCCGGGCCCCGGTGGAAACTGGTCGGTGGTGGTGCTTTTTGGACGGGGCAGTGAAATCCTCAATCTCTCGCCCCGGGCCTCCTGAACATCACATGGGTGGGGAGAAACCCCCGGGGTACGTCCCAACCCTATTTTTTTATAGGCCCACATCACTCGGGGCAAGAACTGGGCCCCCTACCTTTGGGGGGTTTGTTCTCTAGAGTCGGCAGCATCGGATAAGGGTGGGGTTTAAAAACCCCCCCTCACAAACTCCTTTCCCCCACTGGGGATGATCCCAGATTTGGGGAACGCTCAACCCCATAAAAACTGGAACATTTTCACTTTTTTCCCCCCTTTGGGAAAAAAAAACCCCCCTTTGGGTCGGAATGAACCCTCTGGGGGCCCCCAAAAACACCTTTTATGAAGTGCTTGCAGACCCCCTCAGCACCCAGACTCGCAGTTTGACCCCTAGGGGGTACAGCCCGGCAAAATTATTTAAAATGATCTGTCATGCCCAAACAGTACGAATGCCCCAGGGGCAGGAAACCCAACTCCCACATAGTCAATAAACAGGACTCGGGGGGTTCAGAAGTCCGGATGGCCTGAACGGGAGCCCGCTGTTCAGTGCTTTTACTTAACCCACGGGTACAACATTTTAGGAAAGGGCTTCAAAAACCCATGGTTAACAAGTCGGGGGGTTTACACCATTTGGGTTTTGAAGCCACTTATAGGTTTTGTCACCCCCAAAATGGGCCCCCTTTTTCCCCTTGGGCCCCCCCCGAGCAGCTCGGGCCCTTTAATGAAAATGGGGATAACAATCTGTTGTCAGTGCTGCAACTCTGATTGTAGGTAGGGTTTGGGTTTGACACAGGAGACCCTGGGAAAAACCGCTTAAAAACCCCCTGCCCCAACAGCTTTTGCCCCTCCTTAATTTAGCTGGGCCTGCTCCCCGGTTTGGGGGCCCGACCCGAGATGGGAAACCCACACCTTTTATTTTCTGTTTAAAACTGGGAAAACCCTCCTGGACCCCCTGCCAATTTAGCCAAAGGGCTTTCCCAACCCCCATTTGGGAAACCCAGACGCCACCCCACTTTAGGGGTGCCACGTCCCGGAAGCAAAGGGAACTGGTAAAATCCCCATTTCAGTGTCCCCTAACTCCTCATCAATTCTTTGGGATGGAAATCTTACTGGGACCCAGAGGGGGGGCTTTGGGATTCCCGTTTTCCCCCCCTTACCGGAACTTAAACGGAATCGATATTTTGAGAGTCGGGGGCCAAACCCTCTCTTTCTCGAGGGCTCCCAAACTTAGCGCTCTCCAAATGCACCCAAAAAGGGTTTTTGTTTGGGCATGACAGTCCCCTCTTCACCTGTCAGGGAAATCTGCGAACCTTTCGCTGGCCCTTTAAAGGGGCCCAACCCTTTCCCAAATTAAAGGACTATAATTGTTAAAATATTGCGCTCCGAAATCCCGCAAGGACCGATGGCATAGGCAATTACTCTTCAAAAAACCCCCCCTGGGCCCCGGGGCACACAGCCCCCAACCCTTGTAGACTACCATTATATACAACAGGGAAAAGGGGGGGTCCCAAAAACCCCGCCCTGGCCAAAACGGAGCAAAGGGCACGCCTCTTTTACCGCTTTAAAAAGCCTCTTTCTGCCGAGGGTCCCCCCTCCAAAGGGCGATTTTTTGGGGCCCCAGGGCCGGATCCCTAAGTAGCTCATTTAAGGGGCCGTCAGATAGCGAAACGGGGGATAAACCTTCGGGAATACCCCCGGCCATCCCAGGAATGCCCAAACCCCCTCGTAGTTAAACGGGCCGAGGCCAAATTTTGGGGCTGCCTCCCCCCTTACTGGGGGGCCGGGTGAAAACCCCTTTTTCCCAAGTGACCCCTGCCCCAATACTCCCAAATTTGCTGCTTGGAAAACGGCATTTCTTTGGGTTGATTTAAAACCCATGGTTCATTCGTTCCAGAAAACCCCCGCAGTTTTCCCGATTGGGGTCGAAAAATTTCCCAAACCACTACATCCTTTCCCGGTAGATCACAAACCACTCAAAGGGTTTAAAATCCCCTAACAGGGTTTTTCCATCACCTGGAATGTCCCCGGGGCGGGTTTGGGAAAACCCAAAAAAACCCTTTGTAGAGTTTCCCCTAGGCAAATGAAAAACGGGCTTTGCCCTATCCTTTTCAGGGCCCCTGGTACCCCGCCCCGGGATCCGTGGCCCCTCGAGGGTCGAAAAAAAAAATTTGAAAGCCTAGAGCGGACAGTGATCTTTAAACCGCGGGAGGGGGTACGCCTCCCCCGAAAAGGGTTGGGGAATTTAGCTTCCTTTTGTTTTTAACCCCGGGAACCCGAGGCTGGGCCCCTTTTTTTCGCACCAAAACGACAGGGGCGGCCCAGGGGGCTTTGATTCCCCTTGGGGTCACCCGTTTCCCAGCGCTGGCCACCATGTCTTTCACTTTTCCCGGGACATTTGGGCGGGGGGTTTTGTCGGTTTCCGTTTCTTGATGGGCGGGGGGGAACCCCCGTGGGGATTTTTATTTCTCGAAAGGGAAAGCCCCACCCAAGTCTTCCCTCATGTCTCAGGGGAAACCCCCCTTTGGAATTTCCCCGAGGGTATCTTCCTTCAGCTTTTTGTTGCCCTGGAGTCAGGGTCCTTTCGGGAATTTTCCCATCTGAGCCCATAATGACTCGGATTCCAATTTCCCCCAAAGGGGGTTCATCCTTCTGGACCCCCCATGCATTGGTCCAGGTTTACCTCTTGTCAGGGCCAAAAAGCGTGACGCCTTTTCCCCCCGGGAATATCTTTTCCAGGAAAACATTTTGGGGGGCTTTGGCCCAGTAGGTATTCGCAAATGGTCAAACCCCCGCTGTCCATACGTTTGGGGAAACCACGGGGGACACATCCCCCCTTCCCCATGGCAAGGGCCCGGCCCTACCAGTGGTCGGGTTTTGTGACTCTTCTTGAGACTGGGTTTTAAACCCAAAACTTTCCAAAAACCCCTTCAACTTTCCGTCTGGTTCCCACCCGGGAGCATCAATAATTTTTTTTGTGTCGTGGGGGGATTTTGATCGGGGGTTTCGTGGCACCTTCCAAAGTGCCCCAAAGGGTCGAACCCGGGTGGTGGGACTCTTCTGAGGGCTGCAGCTCCTCACCATCCCCGTGTAAGACCCTAGTGGGCCGGTTTGTGGGGCTCGCTGCCAAAATTTTGGCCCCTCTTTTTATAGAGGGGGTTTATTTTAGGTTTTCCCGGGGCACGTTTTATGCCCAGGATCACATCCACTCCCCTCTGGGTGGGTTTAAACCCCCAGCACAACTTTCCCCTTTTTCCAATGTCTTGCCCAAACAGTCCGGGGGCCCGCATCCCCAAAATATCCCCGTACATCCAGCTTTACCATTGTTGGCTGTCATTTAGCCCAATGACGCTGCCATCTTTTGGCTCCATCAAAGTGCCCCAATTTTTCTTTTCCAAAAAAACTCCAAGGGTCAGGGAAAACTCGACCCATTTCAACCCAACAGGTTTTTCACCTTTCTGCTTCTAGCTTGCTTCCTGACAAAAGGGCTATGGGGGTAAAGATCGTACTCCCCCGCAGGGGTTTTGGGTTTTTTGTTGCCCCCCCCACAGGAAACCCAAACTAAAGCGGCGGGTTTTATTTTAAAAACCCCGGGCCCTGCCCCTTTCCCCCGTTCCGGGCACTCTCTGGCGATGGGGGGCCTACGTTTACAAGCCCAGCAGAGGGGCCCCTAGGGCCTCTGCACACCTGGTGGACCCCTTGCGCCAAAGGGCCCCGCTGTGGAGCTGCTCTGAAAGGGGTGCTCATAAACCGAAGTCACTTCTTGGGGCTTGTGGCCCAAAATTTTGCTTTTTTATCTGGGGAAAAATCAAGCCGAAGTTCTTCAACTCTGGGCCCAAAAACCTGGACCCATCTTTAAAGACTCGCGTCCCCTGTTTCTCCCGTTGCTTTGGGACACTGACGGCCCTTTTCCTTTTTGGGCATGGGGTTTCCCCTTCCCCCCAAAAAGCGGCTAAGTAGACACGAAAACTCAGGGGCAGCCGTCATTGGTTTTTCTCCTGCAATTTTTCCCCCTTTAAGGGTTTATTGTAAAAGTCCCACAAAGAACTGGTCCCTTAGTAGCTTATCTACTTCGGGTTTGGCCCCCTAGCCACTGGGTCTCGCCGCCTTATCTCATTCAATGTTTCCTGCAGGGATTAGGTTAAACCCTGGGGTCTCCCCCCCCCCTCTTGCAGCCGGTTGAAGAAATAACTTTCCCCAGGGGGGACTAAATTTGGTCCCCCCCCCTTGGGGCCCCTTCAAAAGCGAGAATAAATTTTTTCCAGCGTGGTTTTTTCAGACTTGGGGGCCACCATTACTGTCCCCCCTAAAAATCCCCCTCCAAGGCCCCCAGGGGTATCATGCCCCCATTCCCGGGGCTAAGTTTAAAAATTTATAACCCGCGCAAACCCCCCTTTTTTTGCCAGGGCCCCCAGTGTCAAAAATTTTTTTCCCGGGCAAATTTTGGGGAGGGATTTTTCAATAGTGGCCCTAAAAAGGGCATAAAATCATTTCGCGGGTAAATGTGGGGCCCCTAAAATTGGCCTGGGCCGGCGCCCTTGACCCGGGGGAAAAATCTCCCGCCCCCCAGCTCCCTCCAAAACGATTTGCTGTATCCGCAACGCTACGCCAAAATTTTAAGCCCAGTACCGGGGGGCAGGGTTTTTTGGAAAAAACAGCGAAGTCCCCGGCAAAGAACCGAATCCAAAACCAGCTCAACAACCGTTTTTTTTTACTGAATTTTTTCCCCGGAACAAGAAGGTGGAACCCGATTTCCCCCCAAAAACAAATTTACAAAAACAAACCGGGCCCCGTGCGCACAGTGCGCCGCCAGAAGTGTACTCTCTGGGTGCCCTTTAAATTTACCTAACCGTGGGGTTCGGAAAAGGGGATAACCCCTACCTTCCTTTTAAAACCGTAACACAACGGAACAATTGGGGTGTTTGGGGGCAGTTGCAGGGCCGGGTTTTGCAGCACAGCAGCTTACACAGCTTTAAGGATTTTTTCCATTCCCCCCAAACACACATGTGGGCACAAAGTTTCCCCCCCAATGAACCGGTTTAAGTAGCTTTAAAGGTGCCATAACAAGCTCTCCAAGTCCGAACAGGAGGATGTAATTTGGGGGAAAACCCCCCTTTGGCCTGTAACTGAGGGGAAACTAACCCAAAAAATTTCAGGCCCCTTTCACAGTCCTGAGCCGTTGTCGTGCATGTATCCGCTGAGGTACCTTTTAAAAAGGCCCGGAAAACCCCGTCTCAGGTGCAGGGTCCTTGTGGGAAGAAATTTTTTGGTCCGGCTGCAGACAAAACCTCTCATTTTGGGACGGGCCTTTTGTCCCCGGGGTTCTTCTCTCCTCTCCTCTTCTGCGATTGCGGGGCTGGAAAACAGTCGGCTCTCCCCCGTCTCTTGAACAACTGGGGAATTCCCCGCTTCCTTTTTAGTCAGGCCCCTGTCTAGTCGTTCCCTCTGAATCTCAGCAGCTTCTAAAATGGGTGCTTCATGTGCCCGGGCTTTTTACCGTCCCCCATTTGCATATACTGGAAACTGGGGGCATTCGACATCTTGGGGGCCAAGCAGTAGGGAAAAAAATAAATTTTTTTACAACTGTTATGCATGGGATTTTGCTTGGAAAACACAGGGAGGCTGTACCAGTATCCCACAGGGCTGTGCTTAGCAGAGGGGGTGGGGCTGTGAGGTGCAGAGAGGGTGGGGCTGTGAGGTGCAGAGAGGGTGGGGCTGGAGGGCAGAAAAGGGGGGGGGGGTGAGGTTCAGGGGGGGGGGGGCTGTGAGGTTCAGAGAGGGTGGGGCTTTTGAGGTTTCAGAGATGGGGGGGGCGGAGGTGCAGAGATGGGGGCGTAGGTGGGAGAGGGTGGTGGGGCTGTGAGGTGCAGAGATGGTGGGGCTGTGAGGTGCAGAGATGGTGGGGCTGTGAGATGCAAAAGGGGGGGACTTTTGAGAAAAAAGGAGGCGGGGCGGGGAAGAAGGGGGAGGGTGGGACTTGAAGAGTAAGGGGGGTTAAAGGGGTTTTTGAAAAAAGAGAAAGGGGGGGTCTTTGAGGTGAAAATTGGGGGGTGAGGAGGGGGAACCCGAGGGGGTTTGGGGGTGTGGGAGAAGGGGGGCTTTTGAGGAACAGAGAGGGGTGGAGTAATAGAAAAACAGAGGGCTGGGTTTTATAGGGGAATAGAGGGTTTTGGGGGTGTGAGGACACATGGGTGGGGGGGTAGCCCCAAGCAAAAGGTTTGGGGGCGTGATAAAAAAGAGGGTGGGCCCCATGAGGAGCAGAGAGGGTGGAGATGTGGGGGGAGTAGAGTGGGCAGGGCTGTGAGGAGAGGAGAGGGTGGGGCTGTAAGAAGCCGAGGGGGCTGGTCTAGGTGGAGAATAGAGGCGGGCTGTGGGGGGAAGGGAGAGTGGGGAGGGGCGGGGGTTTTAAAAGAGGGGGTGTGGGGGTGTAAGGGAGAGGAGGGGAGGGCTTTGAGGACAGGGTAGGGGGGGACCCGTGAGGAGGGAGAAAGGGGGGGCTGGGGAGGAAAAAGGTTGGGGGGGGGGCCCGGTTTAAAAAGTAGAGGGGGGGGGTCTTGATGAGAAAAGGGGAGGGGTTGAGGAGAGGGTGGGGCTGTAAGAAGCAGAGGGGGCGGGTCAATGAGGAGAGTAAAAAGCGGGGCCTTGAGGAGCAGAGAGGGTGGGGATGTGAGAAGCAGAGGGGGCGGGGCTGTGAGGAACAGAGTGGGTGGGGCTGTAAAAGTAAGGGGGGGTGGGGGCTATGAGATAAAAGAGGGCAGGGCT
This sequence comes from Phyllomedusa bahiana, assembly GCA_025379985.1. Lineage (NCBI taxonomy): Eukaryota > Metazoa > Chordata > Amphibia > Anura > Hylidae > Phyllomedusa > Phyllomedusa bahiana. The sequence goes on from JAODAL010040374.1 coordinate 27,155, forward strand.
AGAGAAGCGAGGGGGGGGGGCGTGAGGAAAAGGAAAGGGGGGGATGCAGAACAGAGGGGGGGGGGTCTTATAGGAAAAAGAAGGGGGGAGTCTGTGAGAACAGAAGGGGCGGGGGTGTGAGAACAGAAGGGCGGGGCTGTAAAAGTAGAGGGGTGGGGCTAGATGAAAAGAGGGGAGGGGATAGGGGAAGGGGAAGGGGGGGACTGAAGAAGCAGGGGGGGGGTCAATGAGGGGCAGAGGGCAGGGCTGGGGGGCAGAGGGGGCGGGCTGTGAGGAGCAAGGGGCAGGGCTGTGAAAAGCTAGGGGAGCAGAGAGGGTGGGGATGTGAGGAGTAGAGTGGCCAGGGATGTGAGAAGCAGAGAGGTGAGGCTGTAAGGAGAAGTGGGGTTGGGGCTGTAGGGCATGCTCAACTCTTGTGGGAATATCATACACCCCTGACGTTGTGCTGTGATTTTCAGCACATTGCAGTAAAACCACAATAAAGCCATGTTGCATTGAGAAAGTCTGAGTGTACATTAGGTAACTGCTTCGTACAATTTAAATTGAAGGGGCAGGTGAAAACACTCTCCTTTAATATTCCACATGCATAATTTTACAGGCAAAAGTAACAAACATTACACTAAAGTCAGACATCATGCAAGAAAGAATCATAGAGATGGATTCAAATCAACAATGGAAAAAAACATTAGGATTAGAGAAATAACTGACAGGATAGACAGAATAACTGACTTTTTATAACAATCAGAATGCTTTCAACATTAAAAGTCACTTAATGAAGCTGCTTTGTAAATGTTCCTAAAACTGGTTTTGATTGAATTCAACAGTCAGAGCAACATAAAAATTTTTACATGGGGGATTTACTTTGTTTCCCAAGGGGAAAAAGATAAAAGCAGAAAACTACATGTGTGAGCAACAATGACAAAACTAAAGCCTTGATCACACCAGATGTTCTGTCTACAGTCCATCTTTTTATTTATCTCCCCCCCCTTTTTGCCAAAATTTCACATAAAAATTTGGGAACAGAAAACTTAGAGCAACATATTTAGGGGGACATATCGAAGGGTTTTTTTTTCGATTTTGCAAAAATCCGGCATCATTTTGGCATCTCAAGAGGGGCGTGGTTTACTGGAAAAGGGGGTGTGGGGTTTATGGGGAAAGGGTTTTGACTTAAATGGAATCTTCGCCAATTTTTTTTTTTTACTTGTTAAAAACAGGGCCCCCATCCATATTTTTCCTCTCAGTGTTTTTTTTTCCCGATTGTAAATTTTCTATTCGGCCGTCTATAATGATTGTGGGGAAACTTTTTTTGTTGCACTGCTTTAACAGCAGCGAGAGATACTTTACAGAGCTTCATCACTAAGCTCTTAAGACAGTTTCGTCCCATAGATTTTCTATAGGAAATTTACCTGGCAGGGGGGGAAGCGGGACTGTGACAATCTCCTTTTGGGCTGGGGACCCGTGTTATCTTACAAAATGGTGTCCCTTTCAGTTTGACCCTGCTTTACTGATAATGAGCAGCACTGAAAAGCCTCAAAAAAAAAAAGGGAACGTCAGACGATTTTTAGGCCTAGGGGGCTAAAGTAAAAACTGAAAGGACTTAAGAATTAAATTAAAAAAAATACTGAAAGTTTTGGAAAAATTACAAAAAACCATAACCAAAAATTCCTAAAAAAATTTTTTTAAAATAAAAATGTGAGTTAAAAAATAAGTCATTTTTTGATGAAACATTCCCTTTTAAAAAGTGTAAAAATTTTGGGATAGGTACAACTATATTATGTTTGGATTCAGGTCAAAGTAAAATTCAACCCAATTTCCCAAAATCACAATTTGGGTTCCCAAATTTCAATTTTGCGATATTCTGTACTATAACCTTAAATTGGGTCAGGATTTAATTACAAGCGTGAATAGGGTTTGCTCAACATTCCCTGGCTCTTCTGGGCCCATGGATTTTTCCCCTTTTGTCTGACGCACCACCAGTTAATGTCAATTAGGGTTTGTCCGCTTTGTATTTATGCCAAAAAGGATTTTATTAAAAAAACAAAAAAATACAACAATGAAAATAATAAAAAAGGTGGTCCTTAGAACGTGGAAAAAAGAAAAAACAGAGTCCGGGAAAAAAGCAGAAACAAATATCCAAACCTTTACCAGGCAGGACACAGACTGTCCAGAGAATGTCCAGAAAAACTCAGAGGAGCAAAAACAGAAAGGACTTGTCCAGGAAACCAGCATTCAGGAAAATCTCAGGCCCAGCCTAGAGCCAGAGGCTGGGCTAAATAGCTGGGCCTGATTGCAGAAGTGCAGCACCTGGAAAGTGCACAAAGGCAGCGATTAACCATCGCTGTGCTGGAAGGCATAGCTTTTAACAGAACAGTCCCAGGATCAAATGCCAGGCAGATCATGACAGTACCCCCCCTTTTATGAGGGGCCTCCGGACCCTCAACGTGCCCTATGGAATCGGGGTCACCGCCAGACGTGGCGCTGCTGGGCACGGGGTCCTCGCCAGACGTGGCGCTGCTGGGAACGGGGTCCTCGCCAGACGTGGCTCTGCTGGGCACGGGGTCCTCGCCAGACGTGGTCCTGTTGGGCACGGGGTCCTCGCCAGACGTGGCGCTTCTGGGCACGGGGTCCTCGCCAGACGTGGCAGCAGGCAACGGACAGGCAGAAAAAATTTTGGGGTCAGCCATCCTAAATGCCTCAGCTACTGCCCTAAAACATTCAGCAAGTTTAAAAAAGTCCACGGCCAAAACTTGGACAGGCCTTGTATTCCGAGGATCCATTATTATAGGCCTGAGATTATGTCACGCTGTTGTATTGATGCCAAAAAGGATTTTATTAACCCCTTCACGACCTTGGGCGTATCCATATGTCCAGGTGGTTTGGGGGTTCTAGAGCAGAGTTCGCGCGATCGGCGCGGGGTGTCAGCTGTATATTACAGCTGACATCCCGCAGCGTCGGCCCCGACCCCGGATCGTTCCGGGGGGGGGGGCGGATAACCCCTTAATTATCACGACCATCGGGTCGCAATAACTAAGAGGAGACGCAGGAGGAGATCGCTCCTCCTGCGTCTCTGTCGGCGGCAGCAGCGCACGGATCGGGCGATCCGTGCAGCTCCTGCCTTCCTACAGACAGCACGGAAGGCATAGAATGCCTTCCGGGTTGTCTTTGACGTCACGATGCCCGGCCGTGCCCTGTGGGCATGTCCCGGCATCGTGACTGACAGTTACCATAGAACCAATCATAGCAACAAGCTATGTACTGATTCCTATTGAATGAGAATCTAAAGATCTCTCATTCAAATCCCTTATGGGGAAATGTAAAAAAATAACGTTAAAAAGTTAAAAAAAGTTAAAAAAAAGTTAAAAACAAGTAAACCACAAACACGAAAAATATAAAAAAATACGTAAAACCCCCCTTTTTTCCCCTTTTAAACAAACGCCAATTGCCCCAAAAAAAAATAAAAAATAAAAAAAGTACCCATATTTGGTATTCGCCCGTGCGTAACGACCTGCCCTATAAATCTGTCATGTTAATTAACCCGTACGGTGAACGGCGTAAAAAAAAAAAAAAAAAAAAAAAAACAAAACCAGAAATAAAATTATTGTTAATCCCGCAGCAAAAAAAATGGAATAAAAAGCGGTCAAAAACACCGAGAAATGCCAAAGTTGTACCAATTAAAACGTCAGTGCATCCCGCAAAAAAAGTCCTTATACAGTTTCTGTATACGGAAAAATAAAAAATGTGTAGCTCTCAGAAGATATGCGATGCATAAATATTGTTTTACACACTAAAAACACTTCTTTTTTTTTAAAGTGCTTCAACAAAAAAAACTATATAAATTAGGGTATCGCCATAATCGTTTGCGACCCAAAGAGCCCAAAACTAATTTATCACGGATACTGCACGTGAAACCCTGTTAAAATAAAAGTAAAAAACACTACTAGGAAAATTGGGAGTATTTTCTTCACCCTGCCCTCCAAAAAATGGATTTAAAAGTGATCAAAAAGTGGGACAAATGCGCCGTATTTGCGGGTGTTTTGCTTTTACAGTATTCAATCTTCAGTAAAATGATGTGCTATCTGTATTCTACAGGTTGATACGCATCCGGCAATACCAAGCATGTAGGGTTTAAGTTATGTTTTGGTACCGTAAAAAAATTCCAAACATTTTCTATTTTTGACATTTGCACCGCCACCATTTTCTGCGACCAATAACTTTTTTGTACTAACACTTACGGACTTGAGTAAGGGAGTATGTTTTTTTCGGGCTGAAGTGTACTTTTTATTGATACCAGTTTAAAATACATAGTACTTTTTTGATTACATATATTCCGATTTTTAGGGGATGTGAAATGACCAAAAAAACGCAATTTTAGTGTTTGGAATTTTTTTCTTCTACAGTGTTCAGCCTATGGGATACATTATGTTATATTTTAATATTGGACTTGGATGCCAATACCAATTATGTGTAACGTTTTTATTATTTTATTTTTTTTATTTGTAAAATGGCATTTTTTTTTTACTTAGGTTACTTAGGTTTACTTAGGTTACTTCACCACTAGGGGGCATGATCATTTATACAGCCTAATGCATTGTAATGCAAGCATTAGGATGTACAAAAATGGCGGTTTTACTAATTCCTGCCTGGGGCAGGAAGTAGTAAAAACTAGTGTTGAGCGATTATTATCGACAAAGTTGAAATCGGCACAGTTTTTATGTTGATCGAAATTTTTAGATCATGCGATACTTTAAGTTAAAATTTGTGCATCATCTATTAAGATCGCACCATTTTCGGCGCTTCCTGTAATTTTGGCGGCCAGCAAATCAGCTTACAGACTAGAGCAGGGTGAGATGTGTGTGCGACGTCATGACTGGGATGTGTATAGGTGAGATTGCTGGAAAAAAACAATGACCTCGTTTTTCATAGAACAGCGTTTCCTGTTCAAAACCTCACTGTCTCTCAGCGTCTCAGAGCAGAAGGACGTGCGCTCTGCTTGTGTCCAAACAGCTCAGTGAAATTATTCTATTTCTTCACAGAGAAACCTCTACTATTAGCTGTGATCCTTACAATTTAGTTAGATTAGAGATTGGAAGATTTTATGTAGTTAGCTAGAGAATTTTAAAGGAGCATCTACCACTGTAAAGTCACGGGGGGGAGCGGACGGGGGGCCCCCGCGGGCGAACACAGACAAGCTCTATAAAGAATACAGGATAGAGTTCACCAAGACTTAGTGTAGACATTGCACTGCAATAGCTTTATTATTAACAGTTTTCTATTGAAATATTTCCTGGATATTGGGCAGCCTAAACTTATAGGATACACATCATTTTCTAGTAACTGCAGGTCTCTTTGTTAGGTGCAAAACTCCACTTTAATTATCAGTATACATTTCAGATAGGTGTTCATTTTCAATTTTGCCCATTCCACCTTTGTTGATATATCCACCTTGCACTTAAATTTGAATCCAGCAATTTTATAGTCACCACAGGTGAATTGAAAGGTGGCAAAAATATATTGTATTATACGAATACATAACAGATACATGTTTTTTGACTTTGGCGCACTACAGCTTTGTTCATTGAGGCAGCTTGCACTTAAATCTGAATCCAGCAATTTTATAGTCACCACAGGTGAATTGAAAGGTGATAAAAATATCTTGTATTATACGAATACATAACAGATACGTGTTTTTTGACTTTGGTGCACTACAGCTTTGTTCATTGAGGCAGCTTGCACTTAAATCTGAATACAGCAATTTTATAGTCACCACAGGTGAATTGAAACGTGCCAAAATATCTTGTATTATATGAATACATAACAGATACGTGTTTTTTTACTTTGGCGCACTACAGCTTTGTTCATTGAGGCAGCTTGCACTTAAATTTGAATCCAGCAATTTTATAGTCACCACAGGTGAATTGAAAGGTGCCAAAAATATCTTGTATTATACAAATACATAACAGATACGTGTTTTTTGACTTTGGCGCACTACAGCTTTGTTCATTGAGGCAGCTTGCACTTAAATTTGAATCCAGCAATTTTATAGTCACCACAGGTGAATTGATAGGTGCCAAAAATACCTTGTATTATCCGAATAAATTTCAGATACGAGTTTATTAACTTTGCCGCAGGCCAGCTTTGTTGATAGATCTACTTTGCAGTTAAATTTGAATCCAGCAATTTTGTAGTCACCACAGGTGAATTGATAGGTGCCAGAAATACCTTTTATTATCCGAATACATTTCAGATACGTGTTTTTTCACTTTGGGCGCATGGCAGCTTTGTTGATAGATCTACTTTGCAGTTAAATTTGAATACAGCAACTTTATAGTCACCACAGGTGAATTGATAGGTGCCAAAAATATCTTGTATTATACGAATACATAACAGATACGTGTTTTTTTACTTTGGTGCACTACAGCTTTGTTGATAGATCTACTTTGCAGTTATATTTGAATCCAGCAGTTTTTTTTTTATTTGAGGGATTTGAGAATAGCTGTGATTTGCCGTCTTTTAATAAGAGACTTTCCAAAACTCTTCCATACCGTCTCAAATCTTTATATTTCTGAACATGGAGCGAAATTCAGGTGGTAAGCGAGCAAAGAGGGGGTAGGACATGGAGGTAGAGGTACGAGAAAAGGTGCTCCTTCCAGTGCTGGCGACAACACGCATGCCAGCGGATCGTCAGTTGCAGGACCGTCATGCCTTTCATCGCTGGGTCAGGGCCCTATGAATCTCAGTAACGAACAGCGTCGCCAATCTGTCCTTCAGTGGTTGATGCAACCTGCATCCAGCACAATTGTCATGTTTGAATTTTTGGGGGCATTTTGCTGTGAAATGCGCTAGACTACAGGTCCTATTGTAAAAAATGTGGTTTCTAACAGACATTTGTTCTTCACAATTGTCCCAAAAGTGGCTCAAGGGTGATGGTGGCTTTTCAGAAAACAGGAATAGGTAGGACACTGTTAATGGACACATATTTGCAAAATGACTTGTTTTTGCAAGATCTTTAACATAGCTATCAAACCCTGTATTGAACAACCCATTTAATACAATTAAAAAAGAGAAACAAAGACATGGTGGGATTCCATCCCCATTTTAAAAAAAGTGTTTTTCTAGACTTAAACTACTAAAAAACTTTCATGTACAAAATAGCTGGTAAAAAAATTTCCCCTGAATTGTACAAAGGGAGCTACAGGAAAACTTGACCATATGTAGGTTATTCAGAGGACATGGAGTATGGAGCACGGACAGAGAACAAAAATACAGAGACAAAATTTTCCCCCAGCACGTTGAGTAAAATAAGGGAAAAAGAATGCCAAGAAAAAGGGGACCTGGTGGAACAGGAGCGTTAACCACCAGTATTTCCAAGTGAAGCTCAATTGGTCCGCACTCATATGGAGGGGCAAGCGCTACCCAGGACAGGGACAGTATATGTCCAGTGAAACTAAAATGGTGGTTCAAAGACTCCTTTTCCAGGCACTTTTTAATTTGGGGGTCAGACAGATTTAATGGTCATACTGCGGTCCAGGACAGGTATAGTCAATGTCCAGTTCAACTAAAATGGTGGTTGAAAGACTCCTTTTTCCGGCACTTTTTAATCTGTGGGTCAGACAGGTTTAATGGTCATACTGCGGTCCAGGACAGATATAGTCAATGTCCAGTTCAACTAAAATGGTGGTTGAAAGACTCCTTTTTCCAGCACTTTTTAATCTGTGGGTCAGACAGGTTTAATGGTCATTCTGCGGTACAGGACAGATATAGTCAATGTCCAGTTCAACTAAAATGGTGGTTGAAAGACCCCTTTTTCCGGCATTTTTGAATCTGGGGGTCATGCAGGTTTGGGGCTCCTGCTGTGGCCCAGGACATGTATAGTCATTGTCCAGCTCAACTAAAATGGTGGTTGAAAGACTCCTTTTTCCGGCACTTTTAAATCTGGGGGCCATGCAGGTTTGGGGCTCATTCTGTGGCCCAGGACAGGTATAGTCAATGTCCAGTGAAACTAAAATGGTGGTTGAAATACTCCTTTTCCGGCACTTTTGAATCTGGGGTAATGCAGGTTTGGGGCCCCATGCTGTGGCCCAGGACAGGTATAGTCAATGTCCAGATCAACTAAAATGGTGATTGAAAAACTCCTTATTCCGGCACTTTTAAATCTGGGGTCATGCAGGTTTGGGGCTCATGCTGCGTTCCAGGACAGGGATATTCAATGTCCCGTTCAAGTAAGATGATGGTTCAAATCATACTGCCTTCTGGCACTTTTAATTTGTGGGTGATGCAGGTTTAAGGGTCATGCTATGGTACGACAGGGATAGTAAATGGTGTGTGATTTTTTTTCTGTGGCTTTTATAACCTAAGTGTGTTGCCTAAGATGTAGCACGTATCCATTTGACTGTTGTGGATGTTAATTCCAGCTTCTCCAGCCCTGTTTGGGTGTAAGAATGAAGGTGTTGTTGCTCTCCCATAGACTTTAATGGTCATCGCTCATAATCGACTGCTCACTATCGACTATCTTGTCGATGATGGTCGACTATCGACCATCGACCGATGTCGATGGTCAACGTAATCGCTCAACACTAGTAAAAACAGAAAACATAGCGGTGATGGAATCCTTCACGAGGCTTCCAGCTGCCATGTTAAGTGATTGGGAGCCCGCGATTTCACAGGCAGCCTGATCAAAGTCAGGAACAGTGTGTGGCACCGTTTCTCATTTATATAGACGCAGTGGCCATCTTTGCTGTGCCGTCTAAAGGGTTACACAGCGCGGAATGGCACCGGCACCATCCCTCCCTGAAACCGCTGAATGTTAGCTGCAATTAGCAGCTAACAACCGGCGGCTATGTAGCGGGATCGCGCTGCAAAGCCCCTTACCAGCATTAGGACTAACTCATATGTCCAAAATCGGTAAAGGGTTAGAGCAGAAAATAGTGCAATTATCAGTAAACATTATTAACTCTTTAGTAGTTTTTTGTACCACCAACTCCTATACACTACATATGTAGTGCTAAAACTATGTATACGTGAAGGGTTAAATGATGGAGGTGCAAAGGTTTTTCTTCTTTTCTGCGTAAATAAAAGGGACCAGTGGTAGTCTACCCATTGCCATTTAAGATATAAACGGGTTGTCTCACCACAAGGATCACTTTCTATGTTAAAGATCTTGCAAAAACAAATCACTTTGCAATATATGTCCATTAACAGTGTCCTACCTATTCTGAGATATCCCCTTTTGTATGGGCTGCATCAGCTCCTCAGTTCACTATAGCTGCAGACCTGTTCTGTCTCTCCTATAAGCTGCCAGCGCTGGTCACTATAGCTACAGACCTGGTGTTCTCAGCAGCTCATCACTGCAGGCCAGTAAAAGCTAGTAAACACGCCCCTGAATTCAACAGGACCAAGATAAAATGAATCGATGTAGCGAAACAACCGCTTTAAGTGCTCAATACTGCATCAGTCCAGCCATAAGTAGCAATAAATAAATAGATTTTCCATGACCATTGTTGTAGGGATAAATATAGTGGGTGCAGTGACTCTGGGGTCTTAGGGAGTCCTAAAGGTTTCTCTGCCATAGAAGAAGATACCAGTATTTATGCATACCGTAAAATGAAAAATCACCTCACCTATGTTGACAATAGACACCATGCGCATAAATATAGCGTAGCAGTCATAGCGGCTGTCATAGGGTCCAGAGGTTTAGGGGGCCTTATCAGGAGCAACAACATTGCTCCTTTGTGTAGGGAATAATAATTTAGGGCCACATGTATGAAAACTGTCTAGGTCTAAAATTCACTTTGTTGCCCATGACAACAATCATGCACC
>JAODAL010040375.1:0-36969 GCA_025379985.1 Phyllomedusa bahiana
CGGGGGGGGCCCCCCTGGGGTCCCGGGGTGTGCCCCGCGGGAGGGCGTCCCTGGGGTCCGGGCTGTGTGCCCCCCGGTGATGGGGCCTTTCCCTGGGGTCCGGGCTGTGTGTCCTGCAGGTGATGGGCTGGGTCCGGGCTGTGTGCCCTGCAGGTGGGCGCCTCCCCGGGGGCCGGGCTGTGTGCCCCAGAGGTGATGGGCGTCCTTCCTCTGGGGTCCGGGCTGTGTGCCCTGCAGGTGATGGGCGGCCTCTGGGGTCCGGGCTGTGTGCCCTGCAGGTGATGGGCGTCCCCCTGGGTCCCGGGTGTTTTCCCCGCAGGGATGGGGTCCCCTGGGGTCCGGGCTGTGTCCCTGCAGGGTGGGCGGGCCCTGGGGTCCGGGGTTGTGCCCTGAGGGATGGGCGTTTTCCCCGGGGTTCCCCGGGCTGTGTGCCCCGCAGGGGATGGGGCCTTTGGGGGTCCGGGTGTGTTTCCCGAGGTGATGGGGCCCCCCCGGGGTCCCGGGTGGTGCCCTGCAGGTGATGGGGTTTCCCCCGGGCCGGGCTGTGTGCCCTGCAGGTGATGGGCTGGGGCCGGGCTTTGGGCTTTTTGATGGGGCCCCCCGGGGTCCGGGCTGTGGCCCCAGGTGATGGGCGTCTTCCCCCGGGTCCGGGTGGTGCCCCGCAGGTGATGGGCCCCCCCGGGGGCCGGGGCTGTTGTCCTGCGGTGATGGCGCTTTCCCCTGGGGTCGGGTTGTGTGCCCTGCAGGTGATGGGGGCGGCCTTCCTTGGGTCGGGCTGTGTGCCCCAAAAGGGGGGCCCCCCTCCCGGTTGGTTTGGGTGATGGGCGGCCTTCCTTGGGGTCCCGGGGTGTGTCCCCCAGGTGATGGGTTTTGGGTCCGGGCTGTGTGCCCCATGAGGGCCCCCCGGGGTCCGGGGGTTTCCCCTTGGGGGTCGGGGGGGGCTTGTGCCCTGCAGGTGAGGGCGCCTTTCCCTGGGGTGGGCTGGTGCCCTCAGGTGATGGGCCCCCCGGGGTCCGGGCTGTGGTGAGGTGTGGGGTTTTGGGGGCCCGGGGTGTGTGCCCCGAGGGGAGGGGCCCCGGGGTCCGGGCTGTGGCCCCTGAGGGGTTTGGGGCCCTTTGGGGTCCGGGGGTGGTCCCTGCAGGTGAGGGCGGGGTCCCCGGGCTGTGTGCCGCAGGTTGGGGGGGTCCGGCTGTGTGCCCTGCAGGGATGGGACCCCGGGGTCCGGGCTGTGGCCTGCGGGGATGGGGGTCCGGGGTCGGGTGTGTGCCCTGCAGGTGATGGGCGTCCTTCCTCTGGGGTCCGGGCTGTGTGCCCTGCAGGTGATGGGCGGCCTTCCCCTGGGGTCCGGGGATGTTGGGGCCCTGCAGGGGGATGGGCGCTCCTCTGGGGTCGGGCTGTGGTGCCTGCAGGTGATGGGCGTCCTTCCCCTGGGGTCCGGGCTGTGTGCCCTGCAGGTGATGGGCGGCCTTCCTCTGGGGTCCGGGCTGTGTGCCCTGCAGGTGATGGGCGCTCTTCCCCTGGGGTCCGGGCTGTGTGCCCTGCAGGTGATGGGCGTCCCCTGGGGGCCGGGCTGTGTGCCCTGCAGGTGATGGGCTGGGGCCGGCCGGTGTGCCCCGCAGGTGAGGGCCCCCGGGGTCCGGGCTGTGTGCCCTGCAGGTGATGGGCGCTCTTCCCTGGGTGAGGCGTGTTTTTGCCCTGCAGGTGAGGGGCGCTCGTCCACTGGGGTCCGGGCTGTGTGCCCTGCAGGTGATGGGCGCTCTTCCCCTGGGGTCCGGGCTGTGTGCCCTGCAGGTGATGGGCGCTCTTCCCCTGGGGTCCGGGCTGTGTGCCCTGCAGGTGATGGGCGTCCCCTGGGGTCCGGGCGTGTGCCCTGCAGGTTGGGGGGTTCCTTCCCGGGGTCCGGGCGTGTGCCCTGCAAAGGGGAAAGGGCCTTTCCCTGGGGTCCGGGCTGTGTGCCGCAGGTGATGGCGTCCTTCCCGGGTCCCGGGCTGTTTTGCCCTGCAGGTGATGGGCGTTCTTCCCCTGGGGGTCCGGGCTGTGTGCCCTGGAGGTTGATGGGGCTGGGTCCGGGCTGTGTGCCCTGCAGGTGATGGGCTGGGGTCCGGGCTGTGTGCCCTGCAGGTGATGGGCTGGGGTCCGGGCTGTGTGCCCTGCAGGTGATGGGCGCACTTCCCCTGGGGTCCGGGCTGTGTGCCCTGCAGGTGATGGGCGGCCTTCCACTGTGGTCCGGGCTGTGTGCCCTGCAGGTGATGGGCTGGGTCCGGGCTGTGTGCCCTGAAAGGGGATGGGCGCCCTTGGGGGTCCGGGCTGTGGGGCCTGCAGGTGATGGGCGTCTTTCCCTGGGGTTTCCCGGGGTGTTGTGCCCTGCAGGTGATGGGCTCTTCCCTGGGGGTTCCGGGGTGTGTGCCCTGCAGGTGATGGGCACTCTTCCCCTGGGGTCCGGGCTGGGTGCCCTGCAGGTGATGGGCGTCCCCTGGGGTCCGGGCTGTGTGCCCTGCAGGTGATGGGCGTCCACGGGGGTCCGGGCTGTGTGCCCTGCAGGTGATGGGCTGGGGTCCGGGCTGTGTGCCCTGCAGGTGATGGGCTGGGGTCCGGGCTGTGTGCCCTGCAGGTGATGGGCTGGGGTCCGGGCTGTGTGCCCTGCAGGTGATGGGCTGGGGTCCGGGCTGTGTGCCCTGCAGGTGATGGGCGTCCTCTGGGGTCCGGGCTGTGTGGCCTGCAGGTGATGGGCTCCCTGGGGCCGGGGGTTTTTGCCCTCAGGTGATGGGTTTGGGGTGGGCTTGTGTTAGGGTGGCAAAGGGCCCCTGGGGGGTCCAGGCTGTGGGCCCTCCGTTGTGTGGAGTTGTTCCGTGAGCCCCTAGGGTTGAAGGTTTGGGCCGGGAGTTTGGGTTAGCCGAGGCAGGTTTTTTTGGGCGTCTAGGTACGGGCTGGTAGGCACTCAGGTTGGGGGATGGGGTCCGCTTTGGTTTCCCTGGGGTGATGGGCCGCCCTTCCCTCTTCCCGGGCTTTTTTGCTAGTTATGGTTTTTGGCCGGGGTTTTGCCCGGAGGTAGGGGCCCCGGGGTTTTTTCGGTTTTGTACGCGTTTTCAAAAATTTTTAGGGTCCCTGTGGGCCGGGTGGTGCTTGCATTTGATTTGGGGCCTTGGGGATCTCGGACTTTGTCCCTCAGGGATTGATGGGCGTTTTTTGGGGTTTCGGGCTGGTTTTCCTCTAGGGGGGGGGGGCCGGGGCTTTTGTCCCTGCGGTGGGGGGGCGGGGCTTTCCCCCTGCCGGGGTGGGCTGGGGCCGGGCTTTTTGCCTGCAGTGGTGGGGGCGGGGTTTTCCCAGTCCCCTGCAGTGGGGGGGGCCGGGGTTGTGCCCTGCCCTTGGGGGCGGGCCGGGCTTTTTCCCTTCCCCGTGATGGGGGGCCCGGGCCCCTTTCCCTGCCCGTGGGGAGGGCGCTCTCCTCCCTCGGGTTTCCGGGGGGGGGGCCTGGGGATGGTCCTCTTCCTCCTGGGGGGGCCCGGGGCTTCTCTCCCTCCCTCCGCCGTCGGGGGGGGCCGGGGCTTCTCTCCCTCCCTCCGCCGTCGGGGGGGCCGGGGCTTCTCTCCCTCCCTCCGCCGTCGGGGGGGCCGGGGCTTCTCTCCCTCCCTCCGCCGTCGGGGGGCCGGGGCTTCTCTCCCTGGCCACAGAGGATGTAGACATACAGAACTCGTACCAAGCATGCCCGGCTTTCCTATAAGGTTTACGCCACTTTTTGGTGTCAATGACACTGTGTGTTGGGCTGTGGCCACACTGCCCCCCCCCCCCTCCAGAGCAACATAAAAAAGAAGAAATGCCGCAACTTTTTCCCATAAATGAGCCGTGCACAACAATATGAGACTTTTGTGACAAACATGGGCACATTTTCTCGTTGTGTTTTAAAGATTTCTTTTAGGGCGCATCCCCACGGCATAGGACAAATACTGGTCGGTTTTCCGGCCTGTATGTGTCCTGTTCTGCGGCCGTCCCCATGGCCGCGGGGGGGGGACAGCTTTTCTCCGCGCTGAGCCCTCCATCCTTCACATTGAGGAGCACATATTCCATCCGGAAACTGGACAGAGGATTGTGCTCCTACAATGTTTTGCGGCCGGACCGCGGGCGGCAAAACCGCTGGACGGAAAACCTGTGCAGTGGGGACAGTGGGGACTGCTGCACGGGTTTTCCATAGAACACAATTGTGCTCATTTTCGGCCGGTTTTTCAGGCGGTCTGAAAACCAGCCGAAAAACCGTGCCGTGGGGACATGCCCTAACGCTCCAAAACTGATGTTGTTAGTATAGGCTTTCATTCTCAGGTGGCCGAGCGCCGGGCCCTGCAGTCAGCTGCTTGCCCGGTCAGCGTCCTGTCTCTGTACTTTTAGTAATGTCTGTGCTTGACATTGCATTCCCTGTCTTCCTAGTTTTGGGAGGCTGGAGAAGCCCTTTAAAGGGGTTTTGATTTTGCTTTGACGGAAAGGTTTGGATTTTATCTCGTCTTGGAGCACACAAGTTTCTCTGGTTACCAACCAATTCTCTCTCCTCTTTATAATATCTGATTGATTTAAGCTGCTCTCAGTCAGTCTGTCCATAGGGAGTCACTCCCTGCAGACTCTTCTCTCTAGCAACGGAGATTGTTTACTTAACTAAATGAGAAGCTTTCACTCTTAGGAGCCTTGCAGTCTTGTGTACTATACTTTCTGAATCTCCTGCAGTCCTGTCACTGTAACAGGAATAGCAGATATGTCAATCACTGCTATAGACCTGGCCACAGCCTGAACAGGAAGTGTGAGTCTGAAGCTGGCCGCAGCTCTGGGACAGTGCTTGGTGAGAACCCCTTTAAGGAGCTCCTGGAAGAGCTTTAGCACTTGTGGATGTGATGTACAGACCCTACAGAATGTGAGGTTTTAGGGTAAATGTATGCTTCTTCTTTGGGCTTTGCGCCGGAGTCCTTATTTGTCATGTGGGTTATCTTCAGCTTCAGTTTTTGTTGAGCATCGAGCGCGTTGGGGATGTTTGAAGCCGGAGGACACTTCATCCTGCGGACGCTCTCTTCCTGCTGTTACCCTGTAGTTGGTCGGAGGGTTTTCCTGCATTGAGGTCAGGCTGTGTCCACCGCAAGGCCAAGATGCCAGTCACCATCTCACCGGTATCTTACACTCGGTTTTCATTTTTTGCCGCAGTTTTGGGATTTGGCCATTGGAATGGAAGATTTTTAAAATCCGCGCTGTGTAGGCTACAGCTCGGTTTCTCTATTGAGGTCTATGGAGACTGTTCACAGTTGGATTTTCACCCGTTTCAAAAACGGACTAAATCCCTGCGGTGTGAACGGCCCTGGTCATTCTGGTCAGCAGAGCAGCCTGGCGTCCATGAAGTGTCTGTACATGTTCTGCAGCAGCCGGTGACCCCGGTGCTTCCCTGCTGAGCCTCTCTGGCCAGGTGAGAGCGGACTGAAATGTTAGTAGCCAATGAGTCTATGGTTACAGGGAGGCCCACGGACAATGTGGATTATTCCCTCATAACTTTATTTTTTTTTTTTTTATTCTGAATTTGTACCAAGGAGACAGATGCAGGGGTCTGCCAACTCCATCCAGAGCAGCTCCAGGTTTAGCACTGAGCGCAGCATGAATGTTCCCTGATCACATCCCCTCTTCACCCTCAGAGTTTGTCTGCAGATCCTCCATCACTCAGGCGCATTCTGGGAAGTTTGGGGTTCAGTGCTACCTGCAGGGTTACCCAGTCCTTCCCTTCCTCTCCTACAACAGGGCTCTTACCTGTATGTACAGACGCATAAAAGCCTTCATGGCTGTGGTGCCTGATAGAAGCCAAATTCTGGCCGGCTTCTGGAAATCTTTGACCTAAAGGAATTGTTCTCATTTTCAGATTTGATGCGCCGGGTTATGAGCGAGAATTGCTGTCGATGTGGAAACCTTGACGGCCAGGCCAAATCAATGAAATGATGGGATGCTTGGGTCCAGCAGCCTCTGTCATGTTAATAGAGCGGTAGCTCTGCTGTTCTCCCCATCCACGGTGACAGAGCATGTGTCGGGGCGCCCCTCGCCTGGTGTCGGGGCGCCCCTCGCCTGGTGTCGGGGCGCCCCTCGCCTGGTGTCGGGGCGCCCCTCGCCTGGTGTCGGGGCGCCCCTCGCCTGGTGTCGGGGCGCCCCTCGCCTGGTGGGAAGACCCCACGTGTATAGGAGGTTCACGCACGTGGTTGAGGAGTTTGATTGCTGTGGTTGTGGAAGGTGCTGTTAGCAGTAGATGGCAGACAAATTGTAGAGAATTAGTTATCTTTCCAGAGACCAGCGTTTCCAGCTATTCCCACAGATGGCGCCCGGCCGCCCCGCTCGCTCCAGGCCGCTTCCTGCCGCCTTCGCCTTTTCCATATAAAGAGCATTCTCATCCTAGAAAGGGAAAGGTGGGGTCCCCATCACATAGTTTTGCTTTGGGCTTCCTGTGCACTTTCAGTTTTCTCATTACTTTGTTTAGTTTCTGATTTTATGCCCTATGTTCTAGATTAGGACGTGTCCGCTCTATTACAGGCAGAACAGAGGCAGTCGCTGGGTCTCACCTTGTTTCTGTGATTCTGACGCTAGGAGGTCGTAAAACCTTAATTTCGTGCATTTGACTAACCTGGAAAGTCTCTTCACTTCTTAGTCTCCCACGGTGATTTGTACAATGTCTCACGTTTGTTGT
The DNA here is from genome assembly GCA_025379985.1 of Phyllomedusa bahiana. NCBI lineage: Eukaryota > Metazoa > Chordata > Amphibia > Anura > Hylidae > Phyllomedusa > Phyllomedusa bahiana. The sequence continues at coordinate 6,692 of JAODAL010040375.1, forward strand.
CGTCTTCTTTCAGGCTGAAGGGGAGGTCGCTGCATTGAATCGTCGTATCCAGCTGGTGGAAGAGGAGTTGGACCGCGCTCAGGAGCGTCTGGCTACAGCTTTACAGAAACTGGAGGAGGCAGAGAAGGCGGCGGATGAGAGTGAAAGGTATTGATGGAGAATAGTGCTCATGACTTGCACGCACATTGGGCAGTGGCCCTGGCTGGTGGCCCTGGAGCCTCATGAAGCTGCTGAGCCTTGTGTTGTGCCCTACTGTCCTGTGACCACCAGCAGGTCACATTATTGCAGACCTACCAACCCACCAGATGGCAGAATGTTTGCAGCATCATGGTCTCTTGTTTCGCAGTATTCAGTATTCATCTCCTCCACTTTAATGTCGAATGTTTCTCACAAGGTATAAAATGTTGGGCTCCTGTTGTAGGATTTCGTGCAGACCCTGCACCCAGCTCCACCAGTCCGGGCATAATGTTTACAGCCTTTCATTCAGCTCCTGTATATAAACTGGTTTGAGTCACCTCTAATCACAATGCAGCTTTTATTTCTTAACTTGGCCTTGAGAAGGCTGCGCCGTGACTGGGTCACTACGGGGCTGCGCCGTGACTGGGTAACTGGGGGGCTGCGCCGTGACTGGGTCACTAGGGGGGCTGCGCCGTGCCTGGGTCACTACGGGGCTGCGCCGTGACTGGGTCACTAGGGGGGCTGCGCCGTGACTGGGTCACTAGGGGGGCTGCGCCGTGACTGGGTGACTACGGGTGGGCTGCGGCTCGTGACTCGGGGTGGGTGACTAAGGGGGGCTGCGCCGTGACTGGGTGACTACGGGGGGCTGCGCCGTGACTGGGTGACTACGGGGGGCTGCGCCGTGACTGGGTGACTACGGGGGGCTGCGCCGAGACTGGGTCACGGGGGCTGCGCCGGACTGGGGACTACGGGGGCTGCGCCGTGACTGGGTCACTACGGGGGGCTGCGCCGTGACTGGGTCACTACGGGGGCTGCGCCGTGACTGGGTCACTACGGGGGCTGCGCCGTGACTGGGTCACTACGGGGGCTGCGCCGTGACGGGGGCACTTCGGGGGCTGCGCCGTGACTGGGTCACTACGGGGCTGCGCCGTGACTGGGTCACTACGGGGCGTCTAAACCTTTTTGTCTCGTTTCTTTCATGGTTCTTGTTATAACACGAGTCCAGAGAATAGAAGTTTGGATAAAATCCGTTCTCTTCTGCCGCTAACGTAGCCTTATGTAACCGGCGCTTTCTTCTGGAGGTTCTAGTCCTCCAGCTTTTTGCTGTGTCATTTCACCTCTGTATTTATCTTCTATAGGCGCCAATAGACATTTTACCAAAAATTAAGTATTACTGGACCAAGACAGAGGTGTTTGCTGTTTCAGTGAAACCAGGTTTGGGATCTAAAAATGGTGTTGGAGGTGTCATACTGTCACTTCTCTCCTTCACTGCAATACATGCTCCAGGCTCGAGCGGTCATGCTGTCCGAGTCTTCAGGGCAGACGGCTGCCATCATGACGCCTTCCACAGGTGCTGTATCTTACTGGACTGGTATTTGGATCTTCAGGCTGGGTTTACACCGCAAGGTATTTTACACAAGGAAGCATGTAATGGAAAGACTTGCAACCCTGCCATGTTTTCGGTTCTGTCCATTACCACAATGAATTTTGAACAGAACAATTCAGTTGCCTGTGAAGTTCAGACTTTCAGCTTTAATTCAGTCGCTTGAACAAAATCATTGCAGAACAATGTGAGCCTTGACCTCATGGACATCACCAGACGCTGGGCTTCCTCCTTGTTGGCAGTGATTCCTGAAGCCTTGACCTCATGGACATCACCAGACGCTGGGCTTCCTCCTTGTTGGCTGATTCCTGAAGCCTTGACCTCATGACATCCCCAGACCTGGGCTTTCCCCCTTTTTGGCAATGACGGCCTGAAGCCTTGACCTCTGGACTCCCCCGCCCGGGGGTTCCTCCCTTTTTGGCAATACGGCCGAAACCCCGACCTCATGGACCTCACCAGACGCTGGGCTTCTCCTTGTTGCAGTGATTCCTGAAACATTGACCTACCTTGGACATCACCAGACGCTGGGCTTCCTCCTTGTTGCAGTGATTCCTGAAGCCTTTACCTCTTTGGGCATCCCAGACGCTGGGTTTCTCCTTGTTGGGAGTGATTCCTGAAGCCTTGACCTCATGGACATCACCCCGACGCTGGGCTTCCTCCTTGTTGGCAGTGATTCCTGAAGCCTTGACCTCATGGACATCACCAGACGCTGGGCTTCCTCCTTGTTGGCAGTGATCCCTGACGCCTTGACCTCCTGGACATCACCAGACGCTGGGCTTCCTCCTTGTTGTCAGTGAGTCCTGATGACTTGACCGCTTGGACATCCCCAGACGCTGGGCTTCCTCCTTGTTCGAAAGGACGGACTGAAGCCCTGTCCGCATGGCCAGCACAAGACGCTGGGCTTCCTCCTGGGTGGCAGTGATTCCTGAAGCCTTGGCCTCATGGACATCCCCAGATGCTGGGTTTCCTCCTTGTTGGCAGTGATTCCTGAAGCCCTGACCTCATGGACATCACCAGACGCTGGGTTTCCTCCTTGTTGGCAGTGATTCCTGAAGCCTTGACCTCATGGACATCACCAGACGCTGGGCTTCCTCCTTGTTGGCAGTGACGCCTGAAGCCTTGACCTCATGGACATCACCAGACGCTGTGTTTCCTCCTTGTTGGCAGTGATTCCTGAAGCCTTGACCTCATGGACATCACCAGACGCTGGATTTCCTCTTTGTTGGCAATGACGGCCTGAAGCCTTGACCTCATGGACATCACCAGACGCTGGGCTTCCTCCTTGTTGGCAGTGATTCCTGAAGCCTTGACCTCATGGACATCACCAGACGCTGGGATTCCTCCTTGTTGGCAGTGATTCCTGAAGCCTTGACCTCATGGACATCACCAGACGCTGGGTTTCCTCCTTGTTGGCAGTGATTCCTGAAGCCTTGACCTCATGGACATCACCAGACGCTGGGTTTCCTCCTTGTTGGCAATGACGGCCTGAAGCCTTGACGTCATGGACATCACCAGACGCTGGGTTTCCTCCTTGTTGGCAGTGATTCCTGAAGCCTTGACCTCATGGACATCCCCAGACGCTGGGATTCCTCCTTGTTGGCAGTGATTCCTGAAGCCTTGACCTCATGGACATCAGAAGACGATGGGATTCCTCGGGGTTGGCCGGGATTCATGAAGCCTTGACCTCTGGACATCACCAGACGCTGGGCTTCCTCCTTGTTGGCAGTGATTCCTGAAGCCTTGACCTCATGGACATCACCCAGAGCTGGGCTTTCCTCCTTGTTGGCAGTGATTCCTGAAGCCTTGACCTCATGGACATCACCAGACGCTGGGCTTCCTCCTTGTTGGCAGTGATTCCTGAAGCCTTGACCTCATGGACATCACCAGACGCTGGGCTTCCTCCTTGTTGGCAGTGATTCCTGAAGCCTTGACCTCATGGACATCACCAGACGCTGGGCTTTTCCCCCTTGTTGGCAGTGATTCCTGAAGCCCTGACCTCATGGACATCACCAGACGCTGGGCTTCCTCCTTGTTGGCAGTGACGTCCTGAAGCCTTGACCTCATGGACATCACCAGACGCTGGGTTTCCTCCTTGTTGGCAGTGATTCCTGAAGCCTTGACCTCATGGACATCACCAGACGCTGGGCTTCCTCCTTGTTGGCAGTGATTCCTGAAGCCTTGACCTCATGGACATCACCAGACGCTGGTTCCCCCTTGTGGCAGTGATTCCTGAAGCCTTGACCTCATGGACATCACAACTGGGGTTCCTCTTGTTGCAGTGATTCCTGAAGCCTTGACCTCATGGACATCGCCAGACGCTGGTCTCCTCCTTGTTGGTAATGACGGCCTGAAGCCTTGACCTCATGGACTTCACCAGACGCTGGTCTCCTCCTTGTTGATGCTCGGCCTTTACTGCAGTTTTCAGTTGCTGTTTGTTTGTGGCCTGTCTGAGGTTTAGTCTGTAACCCGTGAAATGCTGCTCAATTGGGCCGAGATCAGGGGACTGACTTAAGGTCACAAATATTCCATTTCTTTGCTTTAATAAATTCCTGGGTTACTTTGCCTTTGTTGTGGATCATTGTCCATCTGTTTTATGAAACGGCCACCAATCAGTTTGACTGCATTTGGCTGCATTTCAGCGCACAGTATGTCTCTGAATAGCTCAGAATTAATCTGGCTGCTTCTGTTCTGTGTCACGTTATTAATAAACACTAGTGCCCCAGTACCACTGGCAGCCATGCCTGCCTAAGCCATCACCTCCGTCGCGCTTTACAGATGATGTGGTATGCTTTGGATCAGGAGCTGGACTGCACCTTCACCATCATTCTAGTAGAGGTTGATCTTGGTTTCATCTGCCCACATGATGTTCTACCAGAACTGTGCCGACTTTTTAGATTTTTTTTTTTTTTTTTTTAGCCTTTTTATTCTTGAGGCTTATGAGTGGCTGCCCCGTGCAGTGAACCCTTTGGATTGACTTTTATGCAGTCTTCTCTTTATGGTAGATTTGGCTATTGATACGCCTAAATCCTGGAGAGTGTTGCTCACTTGGTTGGCTGTTGTGAAGGGGTTTCTCTTCACCATGGAAATTATTCTGCGATTATCCACCACTGTTGTCTTCAGTGGGCGTCCAGGTCGTCTTCCATTGACAAGTTCACCAATTTTCTTTTTCAGGATGTACCAAACTATAGATTTTGCCCCTGCTAATATTGTAGCAATTTTTCAGATGGGTTTTTTTCTGTTTTCGCAACTTAAGGGTGGCTTGTTTCACTGCATGGAGAGATGTTTTGACTGGATGTTTTCTTCACAGCAATATCTTGAAAATCCAAGCAACATAGCTCAAATCAACTCCAGGCCTTTTATCTGCTTAATTGAGGATGACATAATGAAGGAATTGCCTACACCTGCCCATGAAACGGCCTCAGAGTCCATTGTCCAATTACTTATGGTCCCTTTAAAAACCAAGCGGCTCATGTTAAGGAGCTGAAACTCCTAAACCCTTCATCCAATGTTAATGTGGATCCCCTCAAATGAAAGCTGAAAGACTTTGTCCATTATAGAACTAGAACTTCAATATGTTTCAGGGAACAAGTTTAAAAAAATAAAATAAAATTTAGGTCAATGTCCCGATATATATTTTGACCTAAATGTATCGGGGTCTGAAGGTTGCCTACATTAGGGTGTGATACACTTGGGGCTTTCCTGGTACCACCTGTCAATTTGTTCTTTTAATAAGTTGGGCTTAAACTTTTTTAGTTTGTCAGACTCTACTTCTGTTCACAGAACTGCACTGTGCAGTCAGTATCTCACAGAGCAAAAGGAAAGTGTTGCAACATACTAGTGTGAGGCTGGATTATACCGCACGCCCGTCAGTCTCGTTTCCTATCGACCGCGTTACACCGCACGCCCGTCAGTCTCGTTTCCTATCGACCGCGTTACACCGCACGCCCGTCAGTCTCGTTTCCTATACAGATCGTAAAAACCGGAAGGGTGGAGGGTATGTCTCTATGTAAAATCCTGTCCGAAGCCAACACTGCGGGAAGATATAGATACAGGGTATGAATATGTGGAGTCATTATGGGTAGATCTACATGGGGGTAATAATACAATTCTACTAGGAGCCTGCTATAGGCCTCCAAATATAACAGAACCCATACAAGATGTACTACCCAGTCAAATAGATGAGGCGGCTAATCAGGATGAGGTTGTTATTGTGGGCGATTTTAGCTACCCAGACATAAATTGGGAAACTGAAACCTGTGGTTCTCAGAAAGGAAACCTGTTTTTGTTAATAACTAAAGATTATTACCTTTTCCAACTCCGCCACTGAGCTAATATTATCCCATAGATCTGACAGGATAATAGAGGTGCAGGCGCCAACTAGAGGGAAGGGGGCGCTGCTGAGCTAATATTATCCCATAGACCTGACAAGATAACAAAGGAGCAGGCGCCGACTAGAAGAAAGGGGACGCTGCTTAGCTATTATCCCATAGACCTGACAGGATAACAGAGGTGCAGGAGCCAACAAGAGGGAAGAGGGCGCCACTGAGTTAATATTATCCCACAGACCTGACAGTGAGGGGTCACTGTTACTAGTTGGGACCACAGAGGTCAGTATTGGAGGGGTCACTGTTACTAGTGGGGACCACAGAGGTCAGTATTGGAGGGGTCACTGTTACTAGTGGGGACCACAGAGGTCAGTATTGGAGGGTCACTGTTACTAGTGGGGACTACAGGGGTCAGTAGTCTTTTCATTGATGATCTTACACATGGATTGCACAGTAGAATATCAATCTTTGCAGATGATACTAAGCTCTGTAAAGTAATCAACACAATAGAGGACAATGTTCTACCACAAAGGGATCTCGATAAGTTGGGGCCGAGACAGAGAAGGGGCAGATGAGGTTTAACATACATAAATACAAGGTTATGCACATGGGGATGAAAAATCCAATCCATGATTACTTGTTACAAGGAAAAACACTGGGAAAAAGTGACTGGAGAAGGACTTGGGAATCCTGGTGGACAGTAAACTTAATTGTAGCAGCCAGTGTCAGGCAGCAGCAACCAAAGCAAATAGGATCATGGGGTGCATTAAAAGGGGCATAGATGCACATGATGAGAACATCATTCTCCCATTATACAAGTCCCTGGTCAGACCACAGAGGGGATACTGGGGGCAGTTTTGGGCACCAGTGCACAGGAAAGACATTGTAGAGCTTGAACAGGTACAAAGGCGGCAACAAAAATAATAAAGGACTGGGTGGACTACAGTACCCAGAAAGATTTGAAGATTAAGGTTATCTAAATTAGTTTAGAGAAAAGACGGCTTCAGGGTCACAATACTATGGGGTAAAAGTATTAAAGGGTCAATTAAAAGGACTTTTGGATGGGTTTCCCGAAAACCCCCCGGGGGTTTCTACATAAAATAGAAAGGGATTCTTTACTGTAAGGGGCAGTGGGGACTATGGAATTTTTTGCCAAGGGGGGGCCCGGTCATGGTTTAATTCAATAAAGAGTTCAAAAAGGGTTTTGGGTGTATTTTTTGGAGGTAAAAATATAAAAGTTTATAGTGAGGGATTCGGGAATGGTTGGGAAAAATTTAGATGTAATAATTGTTTTTCGGATTTTCCCCGCGACCCCCTGGGGGTTGCAGGCCCACCCCAAACGTCCCCAGGTTCCCGTGAAACCCGGTTTCCCCCGGGCCCCAAACTCGGGTGGGGGACACCCCCCAAATGGGGTTTCCCCCTTTACCCCGCCAAGCTCCCGTTTCCGGGCCCCCGGGGCGGCCCGGGGGTGCAGGGAAAAATTTAAAGGGGGCAGCACGCAAAGGTTTATTGGTCTCACCCGGTGGATATTTAAGTCGGGCCTTTTTCCTGGGACATTGCCCCATCGATAGTGCCCTTGCCCAGGAGGAAAAGGGTTTCCAAATGTTTGTTTGTTTCCCTGTACCCCTACCTTGCCTCCTCCCTTTTACACAACCTTTTCCCCCCGTCCTTACCCTTTTGCCTGTCCCCCACACGGTCTGCTTCAAAATTTTGTACCCCCGAAAAACCCGGCTGCCACCCAAGGAAGGTCACTTTGGGGTAGGCCCCGGTAGTAATCCCCTGCATTTAAACCATCCCGCTTTGCGGCGGGCTTTGGGGGAAAAGGGGCCAAATTGACTCCCCCCTCCCCGGGTGGCTTTCATCCCTCGTTGTGGTGGTCCCGAGGGTCCCCTCCCATCCGTTTTCCCAATTTTAAAATAACAAGTGATAGTGGGCGGGATTTGGAGGAAAGGGGGTTTTTCCCGGAAAAAAAACAGGGGTTTTAGATTGGTTTTTAATTAAAAAAGAAAAAAGTTTAGTGCCGGGATTCTGGAGGGGGCTGGAGACATTTCTAGATGAAAAAAAAATAACAAGGGTTTAAAAGTGGGCCGGGGTTCTGGAAAGGGTCTGGAGACATTTCTAGATGTAATAATATAAAAAAGTTTTTAGTGGGGCCGGGGGTTCTGGGAAAAAGGGTCGGAAAACATTTTTTAGATGTTTAAAAAAGAAAAAGTTAAAAGTGACGGGATTCTGGGAAGGGTTGGATACATTTCTAGATGTAAAAATTTTCCCAAGTTATAGTGACCGGGATTTTTGGAGAAGGGTTGGGTAATTTCTTAAAGTAATAAATTTGGGAAAAATTTTTATGGGCCGGGGGTTTGGAAAAAGGGGGCTGGGATACCCCTTTTTAGATGTAATAAATAAACAAGTTATATTTTCCGGGGTTCTGGGGGAAAGGGGGCTGGGTCCCTTTCTAGATGTAAAAATAGAAAAAATTTAGAAAAAGGGTTTTTGGAGAAGGGTCTGGGAAAATTTCTAGGGTGTAATAATATAAAAATTTTTAGTGAAACCGGGGTTTGGAGAAGGGTCTGGATAATTTCTAGATGAATTTAAAGACAAGTTTATCCTCACTATGGAAAAGGGGAATTGGGGGGCTTCAAGATTACATTAAAAAGGGGTTCAGGAAAAAGGATTGCAGTGTCATTTTTTAAATGCTGAAGTTTTCCGGGGTCGTTATGAGAATCCAGAGTGAACCTTCTGTTTTCCATGTTATAGAGGAATGAAGGTCATAGAAAACAGGGCCATGAAGGATTTAAGGGAAAAAATGGAAATCCCGGAAAAGAGGGAAGGGGAAACCCCAAAACATTGCAAAAAGCAGACCGCAAATATGAGGGGGTTTAAAAGTGGGGAAAGGGTTTAAAAGGTTTTTCCCCAAGGCAGTGACGGAATTTGGGGGCGCCAAGGCGGGCTCCAACCAGGGGCGCTTTCCCCCCCGGAAATCCTTTTGTAAATAAACCCACCATATATATTGTTTGCCCCTCCGTTAAAAAATTTGCATTTTTTTCCCTTTTTCTCCCTTTTGTTATTAGGGAAAATTTTGGGGTATGGCCCAAACCCCCGTTATTTATAGTTTGTGGTTTTTTAACCTGGAGCCCCGTTATAGAGCACCCCGGGATCTACCAAATTTAAGTAGGTTTATGGCACAAAATCCCCTCCCCCGCTTCCCCCACAGGTACAAAACATCCCACCAAACTCTGCCCAAAAAGGGGTTTACTAGGGGATTCCCCGACACAAAAATTTCTAACCCGGGGAATTTTTTTTGGGGGGGCGAACGATGTCCTTTCCCGGGATCGGATGGTGGGGGAGAAGAGCGTGTTGAATTTCTATATAGTCAAAAAGTTTCCCACAGGGATAGCGGCTGCTGCAGTGTTTTGCAGGTTTATCGCCGGTGAAACTGAAAGGGCTTTATGGATGGGGAGGTTTCAACTTGGCCAAAAATTTTTGCTGGGCCCGGTGTCCCCGTAGATGGCCCCGGGTTGCAAATTTGGGGGGAAAGGAATTTGGGGGTTTTTTGTACTGTGCTAAATTTCCCTCTTTAATAGACAGGAAGGATTAGTGACCATTTGGGGGGGTTTTTTGCATTTCTACCAAGGGTTCAAACTGAAAGATGTAAAATTACACGTAAATACCCCTATAAAAAAGCTTCCCCTGTGGTTTCCCTTTAAAATTTTGCAGAAAACACCCAAAATAGCCCGAGACAAAAAAGAATTTAAAGGCCCTTGTAGGTACAGTGACTGCCCGATTTCCCGGGGGAATTTTTAAAAGCTACTACGGGGGGGGGTAATAACCGGGGGTATCTTTTGTAAAGCTAACCCGGGGGTAATGCACACGGGGGCAAGGGGTTTTCCTGTTTCCAGAAATAGGGGGCCCGGGGTATTTCCAAAACCGGGGGGCCCTGTCCTGTACCAGAATCCGGGGGCCCGGGGGTACCCAATCCTAAAACACGGGGTGTCACTGTACCCAGGGAAAAACCGGGGGGTTTAAAAAGGGGAAAACCCCGGGGCCTTTTCACTTTTACCAAAAATACCGGGGGGGTAATGCACAGGGGCCCGTCCAAATGGGGTTTCCAGGGGGGTTTAAAAACCGGGGGGTAATTTTTCCAAAAGGGGGTATTCATGTTACCGGGATACCGGGGGTTTTTTTAATGCAACCCCGGGGGTGTAAATGTACCAGACACCGGGGGGAATCAAGGGGGGATCTCTGTCCCGAAAAAATTAAGGGGGGTGGTAATTGCACACGGGGCGTCCTGGGACCCCGTACCCGGGGGGAATTTCACACGGGGGTTTTCACTTCCCTTTCCAGGAATCACCGGGGGCATTTCCAAAACCCGGGGGGAAAAACCCTCTTTAAGGGTAGTGGTTTAAAGCCAGGGGGCCGAAGGGGGCCCTATCTCTTACCAGACTACCGGGGGGAATGCAAACGGGGGTGTCAGGGGAAACAGGGGCTACCGGGGGTTTGGGGAATGCCCCGGGGTTCCCAGTACCCCGTTTCCGGGGGTAAGCACACGGGGGTTCACTGTAAAAAGGGGGAAAACCGGGGGTACCAAAGGGCACAGGGGGGATCTCTGTACCCTAATGGGGGTTAAAATGCCAAAACCGGGGGGTTTCCCGGGGATTTGTAAAAATACCGGGGGTAAAGCAACGGGGTGTCATGTACCCGAATACCCGGGGGGCCAAATTTTTCCAAAAGGGGGGGGTTCTGTAAGAAACCTTACCGGGGAACCTCCGGGGGAAGGGGGTGTCCCTGTACCAGAAAAAACCCGGGGGGGAATGCACACGGGGATGTCACTGTTCCGAAAACCGGGGGGGGAAAAACAACGGGGTTTTCACTGTACCCGATAATAATTAAATTAATAATAATTTTTTAATTTTTTAGCGCCCAAAATATTCCGCACACTTTACAAATTAGAGGGTGTCCCTACAGAATTACACATTAAAAGAAAATTAAAATGAGGGAAAACCCGGGATGAGGACCCCGCTCGGAGAGCTTACCCAACATTTTTGGTGTTTGGGTGGCCCAAAAGGGGGAAGGGAAAGGGTCCGTTTTTCTATTGGGGCCAGCCATGAAATAAATAAAAAGGGGGTTTACTAGGGGGTTAAAGCCCCACGGGGGGGTTCCCCTTTTACCCGGGCTACCCGGGGGGAATGCCCCGGGGGTTTTCGTACCGACTACCGGGGGGGAAACCCCCCGGGGGGGTTTTCCCGTACCAGGGAAAAGGGGGTAATGCCCCACGGGGGGATTTTTTACCTAAACCGGGGGGGAATCACAAAGGGGTTCTCCCGTACCGATAGGGGGGGTTTAAAGCCCCCACCCCGGGGGTGGGTTTTGTACCCGAATACGGGGGTAATTTCACACGGGGTGTCACTGTCCCCAAAAAAAGGGGGTAATGCACCGGGGGTTTCTCTGTACCAGATACCGGGGGGAAAGCACACGGGGCTTTTTCATGTACCGAATAAACCGGGGGGAATGACACGGGGGGGGATTCCTTTTACCAGAATACCGGGGGGTAAAAAGCACACGGGGGGGTGCATGTACCCAAAAAACCCGGGGGGAATGAAAACCGGGGGGGTCCCTGTACCCGAATAGGGGGGTAATTTCACCCCGGGGGGGGGGTTTGGGACCGAATTACCGGGGGGGAATTTCCCCTGGGGGCACCCTGTACCGAATACCGGGGGGGTTGCACAACGGGGGTTCCCTGACCAGGAAATACCGGGGGAATGGGACCCCGGGGTGTCACTGTACCCGAAAAAAACCCCGGGGGAAAAGGAAAAACGGGGATGCCTGTACCCGAAAAACCGGGGGAAAAGCACACCCGGGGGTGTACAAGTACCAGAAATACCGGGGGGAATGCACCGGGGTTCCGTACCAGGAAAAGGGGGGAATGACACCCGGGGTTTTCCTGTACCAGAATTTCCCGGGGGGAATGCAAGGGGTGTCACGTACCAAAATTAAAGGGGGGTAAAAAGCACAGGGTTGTCATGTACCCGAAAAACCGGGGGTAAGCACAGGGGTTCTCGTACCGGGAAAACCCGGGGGTAATGCACACGGGGATGTCACTGTACCAGAATACCGGGGGTAACGCACACGGGGATGTCACTGTACCAGAATACCGGGGGTAATGCACACGGGGGTGTCTCTGTACCAGACTACCGGGGGTAATGCACACGGGGATGTCACTGTACCAGAATACCGGGGGGTAATGCACACGGGGCTGTCACTGTACCAGAATACCGGGGGGTAATGCACACGGGGCTGTCACTGTACCAGAATACCGGGGGGTAATGCACACGGGGGTGTCTCTGTACCAGACTACCGGGGGTAATGCACACGGGGGTATCTCTGTACCAGACTACCGGGGGTAATGCACACGGGGGTATCTCTGTACCAGACTACCGGGGGTAATGCACACGGGGCTGTCACTGTACCAGACTACCGGGTAATGCACACGGGGGTGTCACTGTACCAGACTACCAGTTTGATGCGCTGCATCTTCAATTAAAATTGCATTAAAGGAGTTGTCTCCCTACAGAGTTTCATAGGCTGCATGAATTAAATACTCTGTCACTTCCTGGTTCAGACTGACTAATTTGCATACACCCTTGCTTGTATTCAACGTGCTTTCAGTTGCTAATTAGATCAGATTAGCTCAGAAGCTTCTCAAACTGCTCACAGAAGGCTTTATCTGATCCCTCAAACACAAGCCCTAATTTAAACAGTTCTGTTTACTTTACATAAATCAAGTTTTTTTACTGCCTAGCAGCACAGAGGCTGCTGTGACCTGTGTGATGACATCACTCACTGTTATCTCATAGAACAAACAGCAGTGGGGAGAGATGTCTACAGGTCAGTTACTGAGGGAACAGAAATAGCCAGGGACATCATAAATTCACTTGTATCTCCTTAGGGAAAACAGATGAACAAAGCAATATATTTGGAAAATGTCTTTATTTTGTGTTCCCTACAATTTGAAAACTATTCTTTGTAGCGAGACAACCCCTTTAAGCTGTGTTTTCCTGTGCTAAAAAAAAATTTATTTTCTCCACTTAGGTTGCCCGTAAATTGGTCATCCTTGAGGGAGAGCTGGAAAGAGCAGAGGAGCGCGCAGAAGTATCTGAACTGTAAGAATGCATTGTTTTGAAGTTGAAATTTATAGACCGTATTGAGTGTATATATAATGTGTACATACAGTTTCCATCCCCTCTATATAAAGCCCCAGCTGCAGGGTTTCGCCCTCCCCTCTATATAAAGCCCCATCTGCAGGTTTCTCCCTCCCTCTATATAAAGCCCCATCTGCAGGTTTCTATCTCCCCTCTATATAAAGCCCCAGCTGCAGGGTTTTCCCTCCCCTCTATATAAAGCCCCATCTGCAGGTTTATCCCTCCCCTCTATATAAAGCCCCATCTGCAGGTTTATCCCTCCCCTCTATATAAAGCCCCAGCTGCAGGTTTCCCTCCCCTCTATATAAAGCCCCAGCTGCAGGTTTTTCCCTCCCTCTATATAAAGCCCCAGCTGCAGGTTTCTCCCTCCCCTCTATATAAAGCCCCATCTGCAGATTTCTCCATCCCCTCTATATAAAGCCCCATCTGCAGGTTTTTCTCTCCGACATTAAATCAGAATAACCCTTCCCCGTTTTAGGTCAATTAGGAACCAAAACTATTTCTATTCCCCAAATGCAGAATAATGAGGAGGAGAATTTTTAAGGTATTTTTATTACTTTCTGTAAAGTCAGAAGTTTCCTCCATTTCATTAGTATTTGGTGGCTTTGCCCTTAAACTGTAGGACTTGGGTCAAACGTTCTGGATCCTTCCACAATCTTCTCACAATAGTTGGTGGGAATTTTGGCCGCTTCCTCCTGACAGAACTGGTGTTGCTGAGCCATGTTTGGGGGTCTCTTGCTCGCTGAGCCATGTTTGGGGGTCTCTTGCTGACTCCGGCCTCTTCAGCTTTGCACATACATTTCCAATAGGATTGAGATCAGGGCTTTGTGACGGCCGCTCCATAACATGGACTTGGTTCTCCTTAAGCCACTTTGTAACCAGTTTGGCAGCAGCTTCGGGTCATTGTCCATTTGGAAGACCCATTTCCACCCAAGCTGTAACTTCCTGGCTGATGTCTTGAGATGTTGCTTCAGTATTGCCACATAATCTTCTTTCCTCATGATGCCATCTATTTTGTGAAGTGCACCAGTCCCTCCTGCAGAAAAACAACCCCACAACATGATGCTGCCTCCCTCATGTTTCACAGTTGGGATGATGTTCTTAGGCTTCCAAGCGTCTAACTTTTTCCGCCAAATGTAATGATGGTCAGTATGGATTAACAGTTTTGTCAGACACAGGACGCGTCTCCAGAAATGTAGGTCTTTGTTCCTGTGCATTTACAAACATGAATCTGGCTTTTCTCTGTGTCTTTTGGAGTAATGGCTTCTTCCTGGCAGAGCGGCCTCTCAGCCCATGTTGATACAGGACTCGTTTCACTGTGGATAATGACACAATCTTACCAGCTTCCGCCAGCCTCCTCACAAGGTCTTTTGCTTCTGTTCTTGGGTTGATATGCACATGTTGCACGTTCATCTCTGAGACATAGAACCCGTCTCCTTCCTGAGTAGTGTGATGGCTGCACATTCCCATCTTGTTTGTACTTGTGTATAATTGTTTGTACAGATGAACGAGGCACCTTCAGGTATCTGGAAATTGCCCCCAAGGATGATCCAGACTGGTGCAAGTCCACAATTCTCTTCCTGATATCTTGGCTGATTTCTTTAGACTTTCCCATGATGTTACACACAGAAGCAGTGTGTTTCTGGTGTGCTGTAAAATACATCCACAACTGTGTCTCTACTTCTCTCTCTCATTATTCTGGCGTTTGGAAAATAGACATAATTTTGGTTCTTAATTGACCTAAAACGAGGAAGGTTTAGTCTGATTTCATGTCAGAGCGAAAAACCTGCAGATGGGGCTTTATAGAGGGGAGGGAGAAACCTGCAGATGGGGCTTTATAAATAGTGTGTATATAATCTTTAGTTTCAACTGTACATACACAGTATCTCCCAGAAGTCAGTACACCCTTTGCTTTTCTGTAAATCTTGTCTTCTATCTTCTCCTGGGACAACACTGAGGATCTGACCCTGATACAATGTAAAGTAGTCAGTGCCCGGCTTGTATCACAGGGAAGAACTCACAGCATCAATGTCTATGGGGACAAAAGTGAGGACACCCCTAAGTGACCACAAAAGTGAGGACACCCCTAAGAGACCGCAAAAGTGAGGACACCCCTAAGTGATACAATGTAAAGTAGTCAGTGCCCGGCTTGTATCACAGGGAAGAGCTCACAGCATCAATGTCTATGGGGACAAAAGTGAGGACACCCCTAAGAGACTGCAAAAGTGAGGACACCCCTACATGATAGCAAAAGAAAGGACACCCCTAAGTGATACAATGTAAAGTAGTCAGTGCCCGGCTTGTATCACAGGGAAGAACTCACAGCATCAATGTCTATGGGGGCAAAAGTGAGGACACCCCTAAGGATACAATGTAAAGTAGTCAGTGCCCGGCTTGTATCACAGAAGAGTCACAGCACAATGTCTAGGACAAAGTGAGGACACCCCTAAGTGATACAATGTAAAGTAGTCAGTGCCCGGCTTGTATCACAGGGAAGAGCTCACAGCATCAATGTCTATGGGGACAAAAGTGAGGACACCCCGAAGTGACCGCAAAAGTGACACCTCATGATAGCAAAAGAAAGGACACCCCTAAGTGATACAATGTAAAGTAGTCAGTGCCCGGCTTGTATCACAGGGAAGAACTCACAGCATCAATGTCTATGGGGACAAAAGTGAGGACACCCCTAAGTGATACAATGTAAAGTAGTCAGTGCCCGGCTTGTATCACAGGGAAGAACTCACAGCATCAATGTCTATGGGGACAAAAGTGAGGACGCCCCTAATTGATACAATTTAAAGTAGTTAGCAGGTTACAAGAGAGGTTTTACTCATAACAGGCCTCACTGTGGTCATGTAAAGAAGCTGAGTGCTGCCAGCATTGCTGCGGAGGTCACAGGAATACGAGGTCAGTCTGTCAGTGCTCAGACCATACACAGCACACTACATTGGTCTGCATGGCTGTCGTCCCAGAAGGAAGCCTCTTCTAAAGATGATGCACGAGAAAGCCCACAAACTGTTTGCTAAAGGCAGACTAAGGCTATAGATTACTGGAACCATGTCCTGTGCTCTGATGAGACCAAGAGAAACTTATTTGGTTTAGATGGTGTCAGGCGTGTGTGGCGGCAACAGGTGAGGAGGACAAAGATAAGTGTGTCTGCCTACATTCAAGCATGGTGGTGGAAGTGTCATGGTTTGGGGCTGCATGAGTCCTGCTGGCTGTGGGGAACTACAGCTCATTGAGGGAACCATGAATGCCAACATGTCCTGTGACATCCTGAAGCAGAGCGTGATCCCCTCCCTTCTGGGCCGCAAGGCAGTGTACAAAATGATCACGACCCCCAAACACCTCCAAGACCCCACTGCCTTGGGAAAGGTGCTGGACTGGCCAAATATGCCTCCAGACCTAAACCCTATGGAGCATCTGTGGGGCCTCCTGAAACGGAAGGTGAAGGAGACTAAGGTCTCTAACATCCACCAGCTCCGTGATGTCGTCATGAAGGAGGGAAGAGGATTCCAGTGGCTGCAACCCAGTGAAGCTCTAGTGACCTCCAGGCCCAAGAGAGCTAAGGCTGGAAAATAATGGGGGACACACAAAATACTGACACTTTGGGCAGAATTTGATCATTTTCACTTAAGGGTGTCTTCACTTTTGTTGTCACTTAGGGGTGTCCTCACTTTTGTCCCCATAGACATTGATCCTGTGAGTTCTTCCCAGAGATACAAGCCGTGCACTTACTACTTTACATAGTATCAGGGTCAGATCCTCAGTGTTGGCCCAGGAGGAGATAGAATGCAGTGCTATATAGGGATATAAGGGGTGTACTTACTTTTGTAAGTGTACTATGGGTATATATATATTTTTGTATGTGTAGACTTAGGGTCTCATACTATGGACTTGTGTTGGGCCACGTTTCCGAGTATTTGGCTTCATCTAACAGTTTGAAATCAAATGGAAGAAGAATTTGATGGTGTTGACCGTGTTGTAAATGTTCTGTACATCGGTCTGTGCTCCAGCTGCTCGGAGCTTGCAGATACCGTTACTGGACAGGTTTCTAGAGTCTGACCTCATCATTTTCATTCATCTCGCTGTTCCACTAATTTCTCTCATCTAAGCAATTTCTCTTTATTGCAGTAAATGTGGAGATCTGGAAGAAGAACTAAAAAATGTAACAAACAACTTAAAGTCTTTGGAGGCTCAGTCTGAAAAGGTAAGAGGACTACGCCGAACACCCTGCTTCTGCCAAATTCCTGGCGACATAAAGAGAATACAGCTTTCACCTTACAAGGAAACCTCAGGGACCCTTCACATGTAAAGATGAACTTTAATGCTGTCATAAAAGATTCGGGCAATGAAATATTACCAAGTTTTTACTGATCTTGGAATCATTGAGCATCTTCACACTGGGAATGTTTTCTTGCTATAACTTTATTTTTCACAACTGCTCCATTTGTAAGGCCTTGCGCTGCACAATGAGTAACAAGTAGTCCCACATGGCTCCTACAGAGCTCACCCTCACTCTTCTTCCCAACTATCCGACATTGTCCTACAGATAGACCACAACTGAGGACACCTCCTCTAACAACTAACGGCAGAGTGTCTCTCCCAAATACCAACAACCTAAATGTAGAAGATCAACTATGGCCATGGATGTATTAGAAGAATAGTGGGTGTTACTCTGACCTGCTTAAAATAAATACTCGCTAACCAGAGACCCGGACTTAACTCCTAAATCCTACAGGTTAACGCCCTGTCCAGGGCCAAGCTTTCAATGTAACCCTGAACTGCAAGCAAAAAGGCTTGTAACTTACCTGCCATTGTAGTGCGCACATGCAGAAAGTTCACTGGGTATTGATGTTGGCTTTATTCCCTTTAGTATTCTGAAAAAGAGGATAAATATGAAGAAGAAATCAAGATTTTAACAGATAAACTTAAAGAGGTAAGATGTGTCCCAATGTCTGAGTGCTTCTACATCCTGTGATGCTGTATCGCTGGGGAGCACACTATAGGCTTGGCTGCCTGCATTCAACTTCTCTCCTTTATTAACAGGCAGAAACCCGGGCAGAATTTGCAGAAAGAACAGTTGCCAAACTAGAAAAAACGATTGATGACCTTGAAGGTAACTTGAGTTCTTATAAAAAAAAAAGTTCATGGGCGTTAGACAAAACAATCATGCAGATAGGAGATGGGCATTAGACAAAGCTGCCATGCAGATAGGAGATGGGCATTAGACAAAGCTGCCATGCCGATAGGAGATGGGCGTTAGACAAAGCTGCCATGCAGATAGGAGATGGGCATTAGACAAAGCTGCCATGCAGATAGGAGATGGGCATTAGACAAAACAATCATGCAGATAGGAGATGGGCATTAGACAAAGCTGCCATGCAGATAGGAGATGGGCGTTAGACAAAACTACCATGCAGATAGGAGATGGGCATTAGACAAAGCTCCATACAGATAGAGGCATAGACAAATGCTCCAATGCAGATAGAATGGGATAACAAAGCTGCCATGGCAGTATAGGAAATGGGCGTTACAAAGCTGCCATGCAAATAAAGATGGCCATAGACAAAACAACCTGCAGATAGCAGTATGGGCAATTTATGACAAATCTGCAGATAAATGGCTTAGAACAACAACCCTGCAGATAGGAGATGGGCATTTAGACAAAGCAACCATGAGATAGAACAGGGCATTAACAAACTCAAGATAGGAGATGGCATTGCAGTCTGCCATGCAGTATAGGAGCATTAGACCAAACTGCCATGCAGATAGGAGACGGGCATTAGACAAAGCTGCCATGCAGAAAAGATAAGACTGGGACTTAGACAAAGCACATGCAAAAGATGGGCGTTAGACAAAACAACCATGCAGATAGGAGATGGGCATTAGACAAAGCAGCCATGCAGATAGGAGATGGGCATTAGACAAAGCTGCCATGCAGATAGGAGATGGGCGTTAGGCAAAGCTGCCATGCAGATAGGAGATGGGCGTTAGACTAAGCTGCCATGCAGATAGGAGATGGGCGTTAGGCAAAGCTGCCACGCATATAGGAGATGGGCGTTAGGCAAAGCTGCCATGCAGATAGGAGATGGGCGTTAGACAATGCATCCATGCAGATAGGAGATGGGCGTTAGACAAAGCTGCCATGCAGATAGGAGATGGGCATTAGACAAAGCTGCCATGCAGATAGGAGATGGGCATTAGACAAAGCAGCCATGCAGATAGGAGATGGGCGTTAGACAAAGCTTCCAAGCAGAAAGGAGATGGTCGATAGACAAAGCAGCCATGCAGATAGGAGATGGGCGTTAGACAAAGCTGCCATGCAGATAGGAGATGGGCGTTAGACAAATCTACCATGCAGATAGGAGATGGGCATTAGACAAAGCTGCCATGCCGATAGGAGATGGGCTTAGACAAACACCATGCAGATAGGAGATGGGCGTTAGGCAAAGCTGCCATGCAGATAGGAGATGGGCGTTAGCCAAAGCTGCCATGCAGATAGGAGATGGGCGTTAGGCAAAGCTGCCATGCAGATAGGAGATGGGCGTTAGGCAAAGCTGCCAAGCAGATAGGAGATGGGCATTAGACAAAGCTGCCATGCAGATAGGAGATGGGCGTTAGACAAAGCTGCCACGCAGATAGGAGATGGGCGTTAGACAAAGCTGCCATGCAGATAGGAGATGGGCGTTAGACTAAGCTGCCATGCAGATAGGAGATGGGCGTTAGACTAAGCTGCCATGCAGATAGGAGATGGGCGTTAGACAAAGCTGCCATGCAGATAGGAGATGGGCGTTAGACAAAGCTGCCATGCAGATAGGAGATGGGCGTTAGACAAAGCAGCCATGCAGATAGGAGATGGGCGTTAGACAAAGCTGCCATGCAGATAGGAGATGGGCATTAGACAAAGCTGCCATGCAGATAGGAGATGGGCATTAGACAAAGCTGCCATGCAGATAGGAGATGGGCGTTAGACAAAGCTGCCATGCAGATAGGAGATGGGCGTTAGACAAAGCTGCCATGCAGATAGGAGATGGGCGTTAGACAAAGCTGCCATGCAGATAGGAGATGGGCGTTAGACAAAACAACCATGCAGATAGGAGATGGGCGTTAGACAAAGCTGCCATGCAGATAGGAGATGGGCGTTAGACAAAACAACCATGCAGATAGGAGATGGGCGTTAGGCAAAGCTGCCATGCAGATAGGAGATGGGCGTTAGGCAAAGCTGCCATGCAGATAGGAGATGGGCGTTAGACTAAGCTGCCATGCAGATAGGAGATGGGCGTTAGGCAAAGCAGCCATGCAGATAGGAGATGGGCATTAGACAAAGCTGCCATGCAGATAGAGTGGGCATTAGACAAAGCTGCCATGCATATTGGAGATTGGCCTTAGACAAAGCTGCCATGCAGATAGGAGATGGGCGTTAGACAAAGCTGCCATGCAGATAGGAGATGGGCGTTAGACAAAGCTAGCATGCAGATAGGAGATGGGCGTTAGACAAAGCTGCCATGCAGATAGGAGATGGGCGTTAGGCAAAGCTGCCATGCAGATAGGAGATGGGCGTTAGACAAAGCTAGCATGCAGATAGGAGATGGGCGTTAGACAAAGCTGCCATGCAGATAGGAGATGGGCGTTAGACAAAGCTGCCATGCAGATAGGAGATGGGCGTTAGACAAAACAACCATGCAGATAGGAGATGGGCGTTAGACAAAACAACATGCAGATAGGAGATGGGCGTTAGACAAAGCTGCATGCAGATAGGAGATGGGCGTTAGACAAAGCTAGCATGCAGATAGGAGATGGGCGTTAGACAAAGCTAGCATGCAGACAGGAGATGGGCGTTAGTCAAAGCTGCCATGCAGATAGGAGATGGGATTTAGACTAAGCTGCCATGCAGATAGGAGATGGGCGTTAGACAAAGCTGCCATGCAGATAGGAGATGGGCATTAGACAAAGCTGCCATGCAGATAGGAGATGGGCATTAGACTAAGCTGCCATGCAGATAGGAGATGGGCATTAGACTAAGCTGCCATGCAGATAGGAGATGGGCATTAGGCAAAGCTGCCATGCAGATAGGAGATGGGCGTTAGGCAAAGCTGCCATGCAGATAGGAGTAGCAAAGTTCCTCTGCTTTCCCTTCAATGCTGGGTTCAGAAAGATCATGAGTGGAGAACAAAATCGATTGAAAAGCTTCTCTTACTGTGCGGCTGCTTCACAGATAAACGTAGGGTGTCCCATAGCGCAGAGTCCAGCATAATAAGCAGTTCATCACTGGGGCCTTCCAGTCAGACGTTCCCTTTCTGTAGCTTACATATCTAAAGATGTCAGTGGTGGCTGCGATTTCCGCTGATAGAGAAGGATGAACGTGATCCCGGGACAGAAATCGACCCTAATCCAGGGGAATTGGATGAAAGGAACGAACAAAGTTCAGCCTTAATGAGAATGGTCTATAGTGTCTGAAGGGCTTGTATGAAGTTACAGTAGTTTAGTGAAGAAACGGCCCCTGTTGTCCAAGGTCTGAGTGTTCTCTGCTGCTTTCCTGAAAGTCCCTTTCGCATCAAACTTTAGTTTCAGTGAATTTATTAGTAGTTTGTGTTTCTATTACTGCTTGTGATTGTAGAATAACTCCAGCACACACTCCCCAACTGCAGTCTAATTTTAGTTCATTTGTTGCCCCGCATTAAGAATTTGTACTGTATAGAAGACCACAAAACCTTGTAGCATTGATCTTCCTTGTGGTAACCAGGTGTCTTTCTCTTTCACGCTTCCTTCATCCTGTCCTGGACTTTCCTTCTGTCCGTCTGAATGATTCCTGCTCTGATAGATGAGTTGTATGCACAGAAACTGAAGTACAAAGCCATCAGCGAGGAGCTGGACCACGCTCTCAATGACATGACCTCCTTGTAGGCCGCCCGCTGCTTCCATGGCTCAAGCTTTCTGCCGGCTCCTACTCTGTCTGAATTTCTGCACTGATCGTTATTTTGAAATAAAAGTCTATCTGCATCCTTTCCTTTCTTTCTTTTCCTTTCTATTAGTGGGTGTACAGAGAACAGTGTGCTGCTCCGTACATGACACTCACAGCTTGATCCCACAGAGGTTCTCGCCTTCTACGGATACTCTGTTTTATCCGCTGCACATTCATAGCTCACACACTAAAGTCAAATCCGAGTGGAAAGTTGTGTTGTCCCTCTGCAGATGCTTCATTTTTATGTTTCTCTTACAGACAAACTGGCCAATGCCAAGGAAGAAAACCTGGGAATGCACCAAGTTCTGGACCAAACACTGCTGGAACTCAACAACTTATAATGCGGAGTGCCGGCCGTTGCGCACACTTGCTCCATTCCCAAAGTCTTACAATCTTTCCCTCTGCATTTTTAACATTCCAGGGGAAAACTGCGACCAAATATTTTATTTTTTAAGGAAACTGTTCACAATGTTGAGCTTAAACCTAACGTTAAGTTGGTTCATTGTACTTTTTTAAGAATTCTTTTTATACAAAGGTCCCTTGTACATTTACAGCTCGATTAGTCCCATGATGTTCAGTGTTTGTCTTATTATTCTGTGACCACAGCTTATCAGTAAAACAACACAAAGATGTTCTAGAAGTTGTTGTTTAATGTCATCAATAAAATACAACTCGGTAAAATGTTAACTATAATATTTGATGGTTACGAGGCGCAAACAACTTAACTGGAAAGACAAAGTGGCCCCAAAATCAAACCTCAAAAGCTATCCATATACATTTACCTACTGTAGGCAGTATAAAAGGATGGACCTTGCACACTTAGGAAGTGGAAGCAAGGTCCCAAAAGGTATAGTTAAATAATGTCTTTATTTTCAAAATTGCAAGGGCTTTCTGCCATCGCAAAATTAAAAACAGTAGGCAACAATAAAATCAAGACTTGACGCGTTTCGCGCAGGACACCCGCGCTTCCTCAGAAGTACAAGCTAAATCACCACATGGAGAACTTATGTAAGAGAAAAGGATACGGCCGTTGTTAAGCAGTTTGAAGCTTTATCCTTTTCTCTTATATAAGTTCTCCATGTTGTGATGTAGCTCTGAGGAAGCGCGGGTGTCCTGTGCGAAACGCGTCAAGTCTTGATTTTATTGTTGCCTACTGTTTTTAATTTTGCGATGGCAGAAGTCCCTATCAATTTTGAAAATAGACATCTTTTAACTATACCTTTTGGGACACTGCTTTCACTTTCCTAAGGGCGCCAGTTCCATCCTTCTATACTGCCTACTATATCTTATCCAACATTTGTTCCAAGCGCTTGTGTTCCTGAGACCCACAGTCGCCGTGTTAAGGGCGACGGCAAAAACAGCCCTGCAAACGCATACGAGTGTTATGACTCAGTTTGTCGTGCACAACCACCGAAGGTAAGCCTACATTTTGATCATCTAAATTGTATTATATTCTTTTTTACACTATTGTGCGCCCCCTCTGTTTTCTGCTTTCCTTACATTTACCTACTGATACACTAGAGCACATGTAGAAGGACCTGGCTTGGCTACTTTGCCTGTCCACACTGGAAACCAAAGGGAACTAGTTCAAGGTTTCAGTTAAACGAGCTACCGAGCCAGCTGTGATCTGGAAGTAACTATTTAGTGGCAAAATCCGCAGAGAAACGAATTTTAGCAACAAAATCCGCCTGAAGCGAGAGAACGTTACTAGCGCCAAAATCTGTAAAAACAACCCCTCGGATTTTAGAACTTTACTAGCGGCAAAATCCAGAAGTGTTTTTAGCATCAGAAGCGAGAGAACGTTACTAGGGCCAAAATATGTAAAGAAACGGATTTTAGCGTCTAAATCTGTAGAGAAACCATTTGTAGTGTCAGAAGCGAGAGAACGTTATTTTAGAGTTAATAAAGGTATCTCGCTTTTGCCGGTAAAATCCATTTCTTTACATATTTTGGCGCTAGTAACGTTCTCTCGCTTTTGTCGCTAAAAATAAGTTTGACGGATTTTGTCGCTAAAATCCTTTTCTTTATGGATTTTGGTGCTTAGTCATTTCAATTCTGACGCTAAATCTTTTATTTTTACGGATTTTGGTGCTAAAATCCCAAAGGAAAAGATTTTTAGCGTCCGAAGTGAGAACTTTATTAGCGATAAAACCCATTCCTTTTTTTTCTTTTTTTTTTTTTTTAACGGGTTTTGTCGCTAATAAAGTTCTCACTTCTGACGCTAAAAATCTTTTCCTTTGGGATTTTAGCACCAAAATCCGTAAAAATAAAAGATTTAGCGTCAGAATTGAAATGACTAAGCACCAAAATCCATAAAGAAAAGGATTTTAGCGACAAAATCCTTTCAAACTTATTTTTAGCGACAAAAGCGAGAGAACGTTACTAGCGCCAAAATATGTAAAGAAATGGATTTTAGCGGCAAAATTCGTAGAGTAAAACCTATTTTTAAGCGCCAGGAGTGAGAACTTTATTAGCGCCAAAATCCGTAGAGAAGTGGATTTTAATCACCAAAATCTGTTCAAAAGTGTATTTTTAGCATCAGAAGCGAGAGAACTTTACTAGCGGCAAAATATGTAAAGAAACGGATTTTTAGCGTTAGAAGCGAGAACTTTATTAGCAAAAAAATTTTGAATTGCACAAAAAGCGTTAGTGACGAAAGCACGATCACTTGATTACAAACGAGGAGACATCGGACACTTGTCTGCAGAATTGATAATGTAGAACCACCTCAGCCCTCTGGGCTCCACCATCATGGCTGCCTGCTCCCTGCAGACACTAGAGCATGATGAGGTCACAGCAGGGAGGGCTCTAAGCTGAAGAGAATCAGACGGGAGATGTCTGAATTTGCTTCTGCACAGTGATTACAGCAGCTTCCTCTGAGTCGTGCACAGGGTCGCCAACAGAAATTTCAGGGCCCCATGCAACTGAAGGGCCTGGGCCCCCCTGCAAACTCCGCCCCCAGAAAAAATGCAATTGCGCCATTGTTTTGGATTTAGTTCTTGTTGGATTTTACAATGTACAGTTTATCTGTATGGTGCGGCTCAGCAAATACCGCCACATAATCAGGACTATCATGCTACTGATCCAATACCCATATCAAGACCAATATTGCCAAACAACAATATATAAACAGTAAAGTCTTCAAGGAAGTGATTTGCACTCGCCATTAGACGCTGATAATAATGCACCTGGACCTCTGCAAGCAACACACTGCTGTGTAGCGCTCGGCTCCCTAGCTTCCGACCTTAAGCCTTAGTAGAAACAGTCCAATAACCGTATATCGGGACCAGTGACTTGCAGTGCGAATAATATGCAAAAATGTATTAAAGTGCTAACAAATCCACATACATGGAAGGTGCAAAACAAAAAAAAAAATGATGCGTTTCGGGTACGACCCCGCACCCTGGTTCACCGTAATGCCATGAACAAGGCGCGATGTAGGACCCGAAACGCGTCATTTCTTTTTTTTTTTGTACCTTCCATGTATGTGGATTTGTTAGCACTTTAATACATTTTTGCATATTATTCGCACTGCAAGTCATTGGTCCCAATACACGTTTATTGAACAATATACAAAGACCATATAATACCGCCACATCTCTCCACCATTAAGATGTTGTCACTGAATAAAATCCATTACAATAATACCAATATTACTGCCAGACTGTGACCATATAGTGGTAGATACGATGCAATTACATTTAGTGACTCACAGTTGACGTCTTGTCTGATGAGTCGTTCGCGTTCCCTTTTCTTCTCCGTCCGCTCCAGACCGCAACGATGACTTCTTCCGGCCACGACCCATCCCTGCAGAGTTCACAACACAAATACCGGAGACTCCTCAGTTGTTGGTTTTTTTTTTTTTATCTTCTTCCTACCTGTGCCCGCCCCCTATGTACAAACTTCCCATCCATAGTGCCCCAAATGGTAATAATTACTCCTTTGGTGTCCTGTTAGTTAGGTATATAGCCCCCTCAAAGGTAGGTAGGTAGGTAACCAGGTAGTGAGGAGGTAAGGGTACCAACCCCACCCTCCCCCTGTACGTATGTGGGTAGCAGGTAGTCGGGGAGCCAGCTGGGTAGGTATCCTGGTATCCAGGGAGGCAGGTGGGTGGGTGGCCAGGCAGCCAGGGGCATGGGTAGTCAGATCACACAGGTGGAAGGAGGGACTCATGGCTATGGGGCCCCCTCACACTACTGCCGGGTGGAGGTGGGGACACACCCTTTCGGGGGGGGTGCCTCACCCCCCCGAAACCTAGGTAGCACCACACCAAAAATACAGGACGGGGGGAGAGGCCCCCCCCCCCACACACACACAAACCACACCCCCACACCCAACACACAAGGGTTTCAGGGCTTGGGGGTGAGAAGGCCCCCCCCCACACACACACACAAACCAAAACCACACAACAGGGTTGCAGGGGGGGAGGAGAAGGCCACCCCCCCCCCCACCACACACACAAACACACACAGGGTTTGGGGGTGAGAAGGGCACACAGGGTTGCAGGCTGGGGTGGAAGGGGGCCCCCCCCAACAGGGGCAGGCTGGGGGTGAAAGGGCCCCCCCCCCACACCAGGGGTTCAGTGGGACACACGGTGCGAGGAGAGTGCCTCCCCCCACAACACACAAGTTGAGCAGCCACCACAGGTCAGGGACTGGGGGTGAGAAGGCCCCCCCCCCACACACACACACAAACACACACACACAAACACACACAGGGTTGCAGGGCTGGGAGTGAGAAGGCCACCCCCCACACAGGGTTGCAGGGCTGGGAGTGAGAAAGGCCCCCCCCACACACACACACAGGGTTGCAGGGCTGGGAGTGAGAAGGCCACCCCCCACACACACACACACACACACACAGGGCTGGGAGTGAGAAGGGCACACAGGGTTGCAGGGCTGGGGGTGAGAAGGGGGCCCTCCCCCACACAGGGTTGCAGGGCTGGGGGTGAGAAGGGGGCCCCTCCCACACAGGGTGGGTAGTGAGTAGGGGGCCGCTCCCACACTGGGTTGCAGGGCGGGGGGTGAGAAGGGGGCCCTCCCCCACACAGGGTTGCAGGGCTGGGGGTGAGAAGGGGGCCCCTCCCACACAGGGTTGGTAGTGTGACGGGGGCCCTCCCCCACACGGGGTTCGGTGTGAGAAGGGGGCCCCCCCCACACAGGGGGTGGGTGAAAAAGGGGCCCCTCCCACACAGGGTGTGAAAGGGCCCTGGGGGAGTGAGAAGGGGGCCCCTCCCACACAGGGTTGCAGGGCCTGGGGGTGAGAAGGGGGCCCTCCCACACAGGGTTGGTAGTGAGAAGGGGGCCCTCCCCCACACAGGGTTGGTAGTGAGAAGGGGGCCCTCCCCCACACAGGGTTGGTAGTGAGAAGGGGGCCCCTCCCACACAGGGTTGGGGGTGAGAAGGGGGCCCCTCCCACACAGGGTTGAAGGGGGCCCCCCCCGGGGGTAGTGAGAAGGGGGCCCTCCCCCACACAGGGTTGGTAGTGAGAAGGGGGCCCCTCCCACACAGGGTTGCAGGGCTGGGGGTGAGAAGGGGCCCTCCCCACGCAGGGCTGGGGGTGAAAAGGGGGCCCCTGCCACACAGGGTTGCAGGGCTGGGGGTGAGAAGGCTTTTCACATTTACATCTCCTGAGCTACTTGTAACTGGAGGCGAGCCCTCCTCTCTCCTCCTGGCCGTCCGCCGACATGTACTAACCAACAGCGGGGTGCAGGACGATTTGAATCAGTAAGGCCCCGCCCACAGACAGAGCGGAGGGCCCGGGACGCTCCAGTCACAGCACGCAGACGATGGAAGTGTGAAAAGCTGGGATTTGAATGTAACAGAGCGCAGGTGTGACCGGGAGCACAGCCCCCCTCTCAGCATTGCTCGCTTGCGCCCCTCAGTCTATTGTGTGAAATAAGGGGGCCTGCTTGCAGCAGTCCCCCTTATTTCACCAGGCCCCGTACAGGATTACCCCCTGTTCGGCGGCCCTGGTCGTGCAATCACACAGTACAGAGCTGTCTCTGAAGAGGGCAGTGTTCTGTACACACAGGAATCAGTAAGAACTGACAAGCCCGGCCTGTAATCCTTTGAAGAGATTGCTTCCAACTCTACCACACGTCTATTACTAGTTGTACTTTTTATTGTACGATAACATGGCGTGTCCGGAAAATGTCAATGAGCATTTTTCGCCTTTTTAATGCACAATAATGTCTGGGAATTAATTTTATGAAACACCTGTCAGGTTAAAATATTAAACACCCCTTAAAATATTCCTTGAGGGGCGTACTTTCTAAAATGGGGTCACTTTTGGGCGTTTCAGAATCACAGCATGTGCAATTGTCAGGACATGCTGTGCACTTTAGCAAAACAGGCGTGCCAAGCGCATTATTGCTATGTCTACTCCATGGCGTGTATCAGGGGCCAGCCAAATCCTAGGGCGACACGTGGGGTATCTCTAGAACGGGGAGACATGGCAGAAAAATTGGAAATCTAATTTTTCAATTTTGCGCAAGACGTGCCGCTGTTATTGTGGAAAGGTATAGAATAAATGCAATACCTATTTAAAATAACAAAGCAAAAAAACACCTGTGGGGTCCAAATGCACACGATACCCTTAAATGAATTCATTGAGGGGTGTAGTTTCCAAAATGGGTCACTTTTGGGGGGGGTTTTCCCCTGTTCGGGAAACTTGGGAACTTACTAATGCAACATAGGGCCCCCCAACCCTTTTCCCCCTTTCTGATTCCCCAAGTCAAATATCGCTCATTTCCTTCTAAGACCCACATGTCCCAAATTTTCTTTATTACCACATATGAGGTATTGTCACACTCAGAAGAAATTGGGCAACAGGTGTAAGGGTGCTTTTTCACCTACATTCCTTGTGACCATGAAAAATTTGGGACAAAAAACTGAATTTATTGGAAAAATTTCATGGTCTAATTCTAAAATTTTCTGTGAAAAAGCTGTGGGGTCAAAAAACTCACTAAACTCTTTGATGAATTCATGAGGGGTGTCGTTTCTATAATGGGGTCTTCTTAGTTTTTCACACCTGTAGGCGTCAGCAAACCCGATATGGTGCCAAAAAAAAAGTCATAATAAAATAAAAACCCCAAACCACGGTTTCCTTCAATTCTGAGCCCGTGTTTAGTAAAATTCCATTAAATATATAAAAATTGAAAATTGGGGAAAAAAAAAAAAAAAAAAAAGCACGAAATTTTACCAATAAAAAACATTTTTATTTTTTTATTTTTTTTTAAAGTGCTTAAAATAACCAAAATCGTATCCCCCAAGGGGAAACTAACGGGCATGGATACTGCACGGGGGGCTGTTTAAAAAAAAACACCTACTAGGATTTTATTTTTCCTTCACCCTGCCTTCCAAAAAAACATTTAAACGATCAAAACTGATCAAAAATCCTTCCCCCCCAAAAAGATATCAATAAAAATTTAAAATCCCCCCCGCAAAAAACAAGCCCCTACACAGTTCGTACCAAAAAATAAAAAAGTTATGGCTTCCCAAATAGGCAATGCAAAAACTTTTTTTCCTTTTTGAATAAAAGTTTTTATTGCTAAAGCGAAAAAATAAAAAAAAAAAAAAAATATTCAA
Organism: Phyllomedusa bahiana; assembly: GCA_025379985.1. NCBI lineage: Eukaryota > Metazoa > Chordata > Amphibia > Anura > Hylidae > Phyllomedusa > Phyllomedusa bahiana. The sequence goes on from JAODAL010040375.1 coordinate 36,328, forward strand.
ATTGGGCATCGCGTAATCGTATGCCTGCTGATAAAACAGCATGTCCTTATACCGACATGACCGCTGTAAAAAAAAAAAAACACTACCAAGGGATTTCCGGGGGGGGGGCATCCACATGGGCCCCGTTTTTCACCGTTCCTGAAGGAGACCACAGTTCCGGGTTAAAATGTACCCCCGTGCCTGCAAGCCCCAAAAACCACCAAGGACATCCAAGAATTGGGGGGACCGCCTTTCATAGGCCCCAGGAGACGCCCCGGAGTCCGAGCAGCGAGTCGCCGCGAGAGGGGAAAAAAGCGAGGCCCCCAGCGCCATCTTTGGGCCGGAAACCGCACAAGCGGACACCCCTCCTGCTTTCCTGCCCGCATCAAGGCGGTGGACGAGAGCCGGGGATCGGCGCCGGGGGAGACGGTGGGACTCCACAGTATGGGCTCGCGAGGCCCCTGAAAAACACTGCCGCCCCGCCCGGGGGAACGGCGAGGGTGGTGCGGGGGAAACGCGAGAAAACCTCCTGGGGGGGGCGCTTTCGGGGGGAACGGCGATCCGGGACCTGCAAAGCGGGAAACCCCGACAGGACGTGCGCTTCACGCAGGGAAACCCGTGGTACAGTCGCTGGGGGGGTAGGAGTGCCCAGCTGGACGGGGC
>JAODAL010040376.1:0-36965 GCA_025379985.1 Phyllomedusa bahiana
GTTTTTTGGGTGCTTTGGGCTGCAGCATACACACAGGATTCTGTCTTTACTGTCTCTCACTTCTTCTGTGTCCTTCACTCTGTCTCATAGGACCTAAACTACCCAGAATCCACTCCTCCAACAGTGTTCCAGCAACTTCTGTCTCCTCCCCTTTTTCTAGCATGCACAACACAAGGTTTGACTGTTATAGTCCTCTGTGCTGTACAACCAACCATGCTGTGTGCTGGTACTTCTGGCGCCCTCTAATGGCCAATGAGAACTAATTTACATTTGATAACAACAGTGACAGTAGAGTTTACCCCGGGTCACAATAGCCTAGAATTCGCCTGATTTGTGAACCCGTTCTACAGTGGTTCATAAATCAGGCCAATTCTAGTGCTCGGCCGGCATTTCTGGCTCAGGTAAACCACTTTGAAAGTGGTATACCTGTTCCAGCTGTAATGCGCCTAGAAATGCCGTAACAAAGCTATAAATCTATAGCTTCGTACGGTTCTAGTGCGCCCCACTTCCCACACGCCCCCTCGATCAGAGGCACATTACAAAGTGCCGCTTGCGCTTTGTAATGTGTCCAGGAGTGGCGTGCGGGGGGGGGGGGGGGGATTTCAACGCAGCGAACAGGGCTGTGCCTGATATCGGGCTGAAAAGACGCCAGATATCTGGCACAACCCCGTTCATATGTGTCACCCTATGTGTCAGAATAACACAGACAGCAGTCAGGGCAGCACACAGTGTTTCCTATACAGACAGCCCTGGGTTACTCTAGGTCCTCAGGGCTGACTGTATAGATGTTTCCTGGGTTGCATTAGGTCACAGAGAGTCCCGTGGTTAACAGAGACTGCCCTAGGAATAGAACTTTAAACTACAGTTTTGTTCCTAGCATAGTTGTGGCGCTACAGACAGACAACATGCACTGCATGACATCAAAAGTCGGCGGGTGGTCATTAAGGGGTTAATAAGTGCTGGCAGGAGAGAGGGTCAGTGGAAGTGGGTATCTGGCATCTTATCAGCCCTGATATCAGGCGCAGCCCGTTCGCTTCACTCAAATCCCTCCCATACGCCATTACCAGGTGCCCACGGCACTTTGCAATGCGTCCAATCTCGGAGGAAGTGCGGAAGGCGGGGCGCACTAGAACTGTACAAAGCTATAGATTTATAGCTTCGCTACAGCATTTCTAGGCACATTACTGCTGGAACAGGTATTCCACTTTCAAAGTGGTATACCTAATCCCGAACTCTCATACAAGCGCTGGAATGCGCCTGATTTCTGACCCGCTGTAGAGCGGATTCATAAATCAGACGCATTCTAGACTATTATTATGCACATGAAATTTGCCGTGTAAACACCAAATTTCATACATGCTGCCCTAAGTACTTTTTAGGTGTTAGGCTTAAGGGGTTAATAATTTTCCCCCCAGGTTTTCTCTGCACCAAGCTCCCTTGTGCACACCTGCCATAAAAGTCTTGTGACTTGTACATACTCTGCTTTCCACATTTCAGAAATATGAAGCTCAAGCAAATCATAACCAATGAAATCCATCCATGTATTACACAGCTCTCAATAAATTGAAATCTACATACAATTATGCCATGAGATTTATGTCTTACATATAATGTACATTTGATCTATAACTTAACATTGAATCAAACCAAGTAGAATATACAACAGAGCTCTATTAGCATTCTCTGTAGCTACGGCATCTTGGAGATCAATACACAAAACATAGAGGGAAGTGGAAAAATATTTACCCCATTGTGTCACGTCTGTCTGTTTCTCTCGTATCTGTTAAGAGGAAGGATGAAGCTCTCTGAGTACAGCACAGTAATATGTGTTCATGCTTTTATACCCAGACAATCCTCATCAGGATCAGTAACGGGAGGAGAGAAGGGAGAAACGAAACTGCTCAGTGCTGTTAGGAATGGAAATAGACTCATGTTCTGCAGCAGAAAATGGAAAGTAAAAAGCTTATTTGGAAAACAGACAAGAATGAGATATTTCATTCTTACAGTGATTTTATCCCTTATTCTTTATCTACAAATCTCTTCTGTACTATTCATTTTATTTCATTTTTATCAGCTTATACCACAGATTAACACAACATGCTGAAAACAGGTCCACAGCACATACTAACAATAAAAAGGTCTCAGCATCAAGATCCAAAATCAAGCATGACTGCAGTCAATAAGACTTCAAACCTGCTAACCCCGTCCCCCCAATCACCTCTTCGAATGGGCACCTAGTAAAGGGATAGTCATTGCTGCATGTATGGAAAAAGATCTTGCTTTATTTATACCCTTCACACAAAAACAATGATTAGACTATAGTCATCTGTTATATTAGTAGTGTAGTAAACTGGCAAACCTAGAAAAGAAACCATTTATAGCATGTAGTCAATTCTTGCCTTTGATCTGAGCTGTGGTGTCAGGATGGCCATCCTGGCCTACTTTCCTATGGGTTACTAACAGATTGTTGTGGACTGGACTAGAATCATTTTGTTAAATGAATACTACTCTATGTAACATGCAGACTGATCAATCATAACCAGGTCTGTTTCTAGGTTAAATTGCATTCAGGGCAGGGAGAAAATACCCCTCCATCCCCCATTAACAAGTTGTGCCACACACGAGAAACATCACATCACCATTAACCAGTCCTGACCGTCACCCTTTTACCCTCCTTTCTGAACAGGCAAATTTTTCTTATTCTTAGTATTTTTTGGTCTTTTCCGTGATATGTAAGGCTTTATTTTTATGTAATTTTTGCATTATTTTTGTCTTATAATATCAGGGAAAATGTTTTTTGGTGTTTTTATTTTGTTTATTTTACATATTTTGCCCCCATAAGGTCAGAAAAAGACCTTTGGTGGCATTTTTGTTAGCTTCACTGATATATAAGCTCCAGTTACAGGGGAAATACACCCCCTGTACAAACTGCAGAGGCTGGAGGCTCCCTGCTAATCTGTATATACAGCATGTATGGCGTTCTTTATATACAACAACTGAAAAGGCAGGGACGGTTATAATCCATCCGTGCCTTCTCTCCCTGGAGAGCCTGACTGCTGCCGACGGCCAACCCTCCCTCCTGCAGCTGCACAATTAGGATATGTTCATACAGCGTATTTGCAGGGTGTACGATGGGGCGTAATTACGCTGCAAGGCGCTTGAACTACACCCTGCAAATATGATAAAATCATAGCACTGATTGCGTTTTTTACAGCACACAGTCACATGTCACTTCTTGCTGGCACTTACACACCGGAGAAAGTGATAATGAATGGGGACTGAGCCAGGGCTTTAGAAGTAAGCGCTTGACAGTCCGTGTCTAGTGTAGTGGCTCTACTTTAAAAGAATCTATCACTTCCAGGAAAACTTAAGTAATAGAAGACTAAATTATAATTCTTTCTCAATTATGTATTCTAAGAAAAATGAAAGCATTGCATCTGTGAAGATGCAATTAAACTTAAGAAAGAGCCCCTTAAGAAAGAGAGACTGAAGTCTGCTGAAGTGGGACTCTCCATGATGGACAGGGGCATAGCTATAGTGGGTGCAGAAGTAGCAGTCGCTAATGGGGAATGCAGCCTGAGGGGGCCCAAAAGCCCTTCTGCCACAGCATCGTAAATGGCATATGGTAGCTGAGGGGCCACATTCACTTTTTGCACAGATTTACCCTTAATTAACCCTTAACTGCATTTACCATTCAGATACTGTAGAGAATCAGCTCCTCCATTTACAATTCTCATCTCCCAGATTGTGATAAAACGAAGACATCTTTGTTCCTGTAATACTGAGGGAAATCCTCTGCTAATGATATGTATTTAAGAAAAGTGTTATAATTCCATCTGTTTTTCCTACATAGATATCTGGTAGTGATAGGTCCTCTTTAAGTACACTTAATGTAATGTTATCTGTTTTATAAGATCAAGAGCAGGGGTGTCAAACTTATTTTCACAGAGGGCCACATCAACATTATATTTGCCCTAAAGGAGCTGTTGGAGGGTGGCTAGGGTGCTTGGGTAGGACTGTCAGAGTTGTGCCACCATCTGTGAGTTGCTGAACAGATCAGTATGGAGGTGTGTGTTTCCTGTGCTCATTGCATCCTCTAGAGAAAGTAAGGGCCCGTCTACATGGCATAGTTTATTGATCGGTTTTCAGATAGTCTGAGGATTAAAAAAGCGTCTGAAAACCGACAAGTATCGTTCCCCATAGACTTTAATAGAAAATCTATTCTGCTGGACAGTTTTTCACACCGCCGACGTTCCAAAAAACTTTGAACATGTTAATTTTTCTGCTCGTTTTCCAGACAGAAAATAAACATTGAATCCAAGGGAACCCAAGCAGAAAGTGAATGAATGGTTTGGTGGCCATTTTTTTGCACAGTTTTTGGTCGGTTTTTGGTCTTTGCACTCAGTACACTTTTCTGCTTCAAAAAAAAAATGTCCAAAAACTGCTCAAAAATCTGGACAAAATCAGTGACAAAAACCATTCAGAAAACTAAAACTGCCGTAAAAACAACCGTTTTTTGTGTCAAAAAACTCCAAAAGCCGGTTGGGATGGATGGTTCTGCTAAGGTCAAAACCGAGCAGATTTTTTCCTTTGCTGTGTGAACGCAACCTAAAAAGTTGGAACAGTGTGTGAACAACCTAGAAGACTGAGCTACTCAAGTGGATGCCAAACTATCTGATCTCACTACTATGATCAAGCACTTATATCAACATGTTGACAACCAGGAGAATCGGTTCTGGCACTGCAACCTCAGGTTCATCGGCCTTCCAGAGAAGGCAGAGGGAAATCATCCAGAGTCTTTTCTGAAGATGCTACTGATTAACACCTTTGGAAGAGACAGCTACCTGGTCATGTGTGCCATTGAGAGGGTGCACTGGATCTTACCCAAACTCCCACCCCCCCTGGGCCCCACCACACACCACGTCATTGCTAAATTTCTAAATTACAGGGACAGAGATACTCTACTATGCCTACTACGTGAGAAGGGTCCCATTCCAATTGACAATGTGCGTATACATGTCTACTCGGACTTCTCTTGGAAGTACAGAGACAACGTTCTCAGTTCTCTGTTGTAAAGGCCAATCTAAGAGATCGTGGCCTTAAATATGCGATGATCTATCATGCTAGGCTTTGGATGCAGAATAGGAATGTCAAATAGTCTAAAAAAAATGGGAATCTAACAAGAGAACAAAGAGTGACTTTTAATAACTATATTTACTATTTTGCCATAGGCAAACTTAAACTCTATCAGTTCTCAATCTATAAAGCACTAAAACGTAACTTTTATTATGTATAACACAACCTCAATACACACTATTTTAAAAACCTGATTTCTAACCTCTCAATTTGTCCCTTTCTAGTTGTGAAGGAGTAACTCCTTTTCTATTATCAAATCTGGTGGAACACCACCTATTAGCAGGGAGACCTTATATATATAGTGATTTGCTAACTCCAAACAGGAACCCAAAACATCTTACTTGGACAGTCATCCCTTATCTAATGGGAATGAAACATATAAGGTTTCCTTGTGAGACCCTCTGCAGCGGGTAACACATAGAGTAGAAAGAGGTAGAAAATCACAAATTAAAATGTCATGCTTGACCTCCCCAACATGTTTCACCAGCTAACTGGCTTCATCAGGGGACAGAGGCCCGGTCCCATGTGGTCTAGCTCATTTCCTTTTATATGATCTTAGGTACACACCCTATTCAGGTTCTCACCAATTAGCCACCAGAGATTCCACAATACCTATTCCCCCTTTTTCTCTCCTCATGCATACTGATAGCTGCTGCATTCTTATAAACAACATTCCTCAGGCAAATTCACCATAGGCTTGCGGCCTATCTTACCATGCCGCCCGCGCACTGTACCAATGGACATTTCTGACCTAACTGTGACGGACTTTCGTCCAACTTCTCTCATATTACTGCGTCTGTGCAGCTCACCTAGACCGGACTAAGCAGAATAGGTATTACATTTTACAGCACACTGCTAACTTTATCCCTTCCCATAAACCTTTTCCCTCCATATCTAATATGCATATTCATTGGGAATACGTACTTCATTAGACAGTACACTGCTATCTTTGTCCCTTCCCATAAACCTCTTCCCGTCTGGATCTAATATGCATATTCATTTTACTAGAGCTTCGGACCTTATGACATTCCCACCCCCCCCTAAGATTTTTTATTTCTTGACCTGTTGTAAATAACTTCTCGACTTATATTGCATTTTTGTTATTTTTAAAGTTCCATGTCTTTTGTGTATAAAAAGTCTGTAAATTGTCAGTTTCTTGTATAACACCATATCTGAAGAAGAGAGCTAGTACTCTCAAAAGCTAACCATCAAATATACTCAGTTAGCCTCTAAAAGGTATCACCTGATTTCTATGAAATATACGCTTAACTGCAATAGTAAGTACGTCATTTACCTTTTTCAATGCCCATGCAACAAACAATATATAGGACGTACTACTCAACAAGTAAACAAAAGAATAGATAACCTGGATCTATTGAACATCAAAAAACAGTATCAATTGCATAGTGTATCCCAACATATGACTGAAGCTCATAATGGACACAACTCCGCCATTTCTATATTAATCATAGGCTATGTACCAGAATACATCAGCAATAGATGCAAAACGCTCACCAAACGTGATATGTTTTGGATTTACTGATTGCAATGCCTGAATCCACATGGTCTAAATGAGGTCACAGAAATTATTTATTAATAAAATCTATCAGGACAATTTTGTGCAAGATTTCCTCCCTCACCCCTCTTTTTAAAAAAAAATAGCAACATGTAAGTCTCATGTAAACTAATATAATGCATCCAATATGCCATTTAGGAGAAATGAGTCTGTAAAATCAGATTTTTCTATAACTAAGACAATATCTTCCTGGCCTTTATAGTTTTGTCCGAAAAGAGATTGGTAGAATGGCAGAAATAGTGATACAATTATGTTTAAAATAGAACAGCCTTATGATGATATCCTGCAACTGTACCTTAGTTGTACAATTCCCCGTTGTGTACTAATAATAAAGGAAGATATACGAGCACATAGGGGCATTCTAATAGACAAAACTACAATAGCTTCATCTAGTGGTTAAAACATCACTACACATAGAATTTTCAGTCCGATAGTTCTCCAACACACAACAGTACAGATAATAAATCATAAGTTCTATATACAGTCGGTATGGAAAGTATTCAGGCCCCTTTAACTTTTTCACTCTTTGTTTCATTGCAAAAATTTGGTAAGATCAAAAAAGTACATTTTTTGCTCATTAATGTACACTCTGCCCCCTATCTTGAAAGGAAAAAAAACAGAAATGTAGATATTTTTGTAAATTTATTAAACAAGAAAAACTGAAATATCACAGTATTCAGATCTTTTGCTGTGAAACCCATATTTAACTCGCATGCTGTCCATTTCCTTCTGATCCTTCTTGAGATGGTTCTACTCCTTCATTGGAGTCCAGCTGTGTTTAATTAAACTGATTGGACTTGAATAGGAAAGGCACACACCTGTCTATATAAGACCTCACAGTGCACGTCAGAGCACATGAGAATCATGAGGTCTAAGGAACTGCCCAAGGAGCTCAGAGACAGAATTGTGGGAAGGCACAGACCTGGCTGGGGTTACAAGAGAATTTCTGCAGCACTCAAGGTACCTAAGAGCACAGTGGTCTCCATAATCCTTAAATGGAAGAAGTTTGGGACGACCACAACTCTTCCTGCCCGGGCCCCGACCACCCAAACAAAGAAAGTGGGAGAGGACCCCTTGGTGGAGGGTAAAGAAGAACCTCAAGACGTCCAGTGATGAGTGGGAATGGAGAAATTTCCCAAAAAAGTCAACTATCACTTCAGCCCCCAACGGTCGGGGCTTTAGGAGAGGGTGACAGAAGCCTCTCCTCAGTGCAGACTATGAAAAGCCAATACAGTTTTAAAAAAAACACATGAAGGATCCCAGACTATGAAAAAAAAAAGTTTTTGGGTCGATGAGATGAGTTTGAACTTTTTTGGTGTTAATTGAAAGCGGTATGTGGGGAAAGAAAACCGGGCATGCAATCACCTCCCCAAATTTAAATCCAAACAGTGAAACATGGTGGTGGCAGCATCTGCTATGGGGGTTTTTTTGCTGAGGGACGGAGACTGATTGCAATTGAAGGAAAGATGAATGAGCCAAGTACAGAGAATCCCTGGATAAAAACCCTTTTTCCAGAGTGTCTGGACCCGATGGCCCAAGGGTTCATCTTCCAAAAAGATAATGACCCTGCACACGCAAAAGCAGTGGTTAGAAAACCTCTGTGACCATTCTTGAGGGCCCCTGCCCAAAACCCCAAATTCAGCATCTCGGAAGACTTGAAAAGGCTGTCCCCCCAACTTTATCATCCCCCCTGGGGAACTGGAGAGGTCTGAAAAGGAAGATGGCAGAGGATCCCAAACCCGGTTGAAAAACGTGTTGCCATTCCCAAGAAGATATGGCTTTAGTAGCTCAAAAGGGGTTTACTTAAAGGGGGTTTTGGCAGAAGAAAAAAAAATTGACATAGGTGTTGAAAATTTTAAAAAATTAAACTTTTTTCACCATTAAATTATTAAAAAATTTTCTATTTTTAGTTTTAGCTGCCCCTTTATTGACCCAATTGTTTCGTCATCTCCGGGGGGTAAAACCGGGTGAGAGTCCTCAGCCCCTTGCCGCCTGCTCGATATCCCCCTTCCCCTCTCAGGCAGTTATGGGGTTTTCAACCCTGGAGCTTCTTCTACTTCGCCTTTGTATTTCCTTATAATTAGTCAAAACAGTGCAAAAAAATAAAAAAAAAAACCTCAATGAGGTAGTGCATTGCAAAGGGAAAAAAAATCCACGAGTTTGGTTTTCCTGCAGGGTTTTTAACCCCAGGAAAACTTGTGCTGTGAGGAAAAAACTTAACCTGTAACTACATTGTAGCTCCCCAAAGCTCTATCAAAAAAAGACATTTCTTTGACTAAGAGCATGGGGATGTCACCCTGGGGGGTCACATGAAATGCAATTCAAAAAAATCACCATCCCCCCTTCGAGCACACATAGCAAAAAGCTGGATACGGAGAATGAAATGAGATCATGGAAAACCCCCCCCTTTTAAGACAATGTGTATTTCAGTTTTTCTTTTTTTAATAAATTTTGAAAAGAATCTATTTTTTAAAGGCTTTTTGTGGGAAGTATTTGGCGCATAATTTTGCTGCAATACACCTAAAGTATGCCCACAGACACGGTAATTCATAGCTCACATTGAGAACTATGATTATCTGCTGTTTTCCCTTACATGTATTACTTGCCGGGAGAAAGAAGTGACATGTGAAGGTCTATGGGACGGGGCCCCCGATGTTTTAGAAGTATGTGCGGACAAATATTTCTAAAACCCCCGGCTTTTGCAGGTGCACAGGTACGGGCCTCAATTTGCCATGTGAACATAGGTATATGCATAGTGTTTTTACTGATAAGGAGCACCGAGCAAAGGGAGGCATGTCCTTGGGAAAAAGACACATAGAACCTGCATAGTCCTGTAATAGTCTGTTACGGTAGTTGTATGGTGGTTGGCTATAGGAGGAAAAGCGGTGGTATACAGGATTTACTGTGAGGAGGGTGTGGTTTAGAATGTATAACTTCTGTCTTATATCGTCCCCTCTTTCTCTCACCAGAAGAATGGAGGGGAAAAAGTCTGCAGCCCCCAGGGGGTAAATGCAGGGACTCACCCCCAATCACACAATGTTTTTCACATCCCTATATAGCATATAGTATAATGCTGTTTTGTTATGGGGGCATTTTTACCACAGCAATCATTTTTGTCCCAAAATGTTTCTATCGCTTCCCATAAAATGAGGCTGGGGTTGGTGCTATACTTCTTTATGAGTCTGGTGGTGTGTGTTACGGGATGGGGTGGTGTATAAAATTTTGTACATATTGCCTTGCTGGACTTATGGGGGGGGCTTAAAGGCAAAATTACTGGAGACACTGGTGAGAGAGGAAAAACCTGAGGGGAGGAGGGAGATCACAGCTATCATGATGGTTTAGTATGGTGGCTGCACTAGATACTGACTCTGTGCTAGATACTGACTCTGTGCTGGATACTGACTATAAGGATGCAGGGGAAATAGTTTCCCCCTATAAATTTTTAAAAAGGGTTGAGACTATAGATGCCCCCCTCAGTGCTGTATATGATCCCCGTGCTGTATTGACCTTGTTTCAGGGCTTATTTTCCCCCCCTTTTGTTATTTTGGGCTTGGGATGGTATATAAATTGGGGCTCAGGGGTGTATTTTGGGCCATTTGTACAAGGTGTCATTCCCCGTGTCTCGGGCCCTGCTGTGTACAGGAAATTTAAGGTTCTTCCGTATAGGAATCTAAAGATCAGTTATGGCTTCTTTATCTGTGTATTCTTAACCTTTGGTGTATTTGGGGTGTTCAATAATTCCCCCATCTGGTGATGCAGCTTTTGGCAAATCAATGTTACATATCTACAAAAAAAAAATAAATAAAATGAATGTAAATGTAGAATTGTAGTCCTCCAAGCCAGTGACTGTGGCTGGAGGCAAGAGAAAAAAAAATGGCAGGTGTGATTTTTGATGCAATGCGTGGCTTCAAGGGCCACTTGGCTGACAGGTCATTTGTGGTAAAGATGTTGATATAATGTTAATCATGTTCATGCTTCTCTTATGGTTTTTAACCAGGACAATGCTATCCAGCTAACACATAGAGACGTGTATCAACTGTACTGCCTTGCAGCCAAGTGGGTAGTATTAAGACGATGTTGGCCCCTATCTAACGATGAAGATTTTCAGTTTCAAAATGGCACCCTGACTGATTGTGCCATTGTCATAAGGAGACTATGGTCATTGGGAGAGTAACAGCAAGAAAAAGGGTACATTAGAGGAATGACTCTGCTTTATTTGGTCTCTCCAATGGAGTCCTTGCATCTCGTAAAAGTGGCTAAGGGCAAGGGAGGGATCTATCTGCCATTGGACCGGTGTGTGCGGCTAAGGGAAAAGGTTATCAAGTGTACTAAAATAAAAATTACTTATGGCTGAGGACAATGGAGAAATCTGGGTACCCTTGGGACGATGTGTGCAGCTAAGGGTAATAGTTATCAAGGGCACTAAAACAGATAAAAATTACTTAGGAATAATAGTATAATGTCGTACTGTGTTAGCCATAGAAAGTAGTAGAAGAGTGAAAAAATCAGGCGATACCTTTTTAGAGACTAACTAAGTATATTTGATGGTGAGCTTTTGAGAGTACTAGCTCTCTTCTCAACATGATGTTATACAAAAACTGAAAATTTACAGACTTTTTATACACAAAAGACATGGACCTTCAAAGGAACTTAGAATCTTTAAAAATAACAAAATGCAACATAAACAGAGAAGTCATTTACAACAGGTCAAGAAATAAACAATCTTCCTCTTATCTCTTTGCTGTCAGGTGTGATTTGTGGCCCTCACAGTTCACACATAGTGTGATATGAAACTAGCATGGATATTTAGTCCATTTTGCAGAGTTTGAAATGTTTGCATTAATTTAAATTCACACTCCTTTCTCTCCCTCTGTGTCTTAAAATGTCCCATTACAAAGAGACCCAGAATGAAGAACAAGTGCCCCTAGTTGTCACCTACAACCCACAGCTGGAGATCCTACGAAAGATTGCCAAACATTATATCCTAGCATACACCATAATCTAGCAGTTTCATCATTTTCTAAGCATCTAGATTTGTACAGTTCATATGAGAATGGCACAAAAGAATTTTTGTGTTCTGCGGTTCATTTTTTGCTTCAACACAATTTTTTTGTTTTTGATTGTTTTGATTAGGGGAGCCTCGATGGGGGCAAAATTCTCACCCCCTTTGGCTAATTTATACATGGCCACATGGGAGGAGCTTTTTCTTTTTACAGTTGAGAATCCATTTGCCTCCCACATCCAGTGGTATGGTCGTTTCATAGAAAACCTACTACTGGTGTGGGAGAGCAATGAAAATACTGCTCGGGCTTTTGTTTCTTATATGAATAATAATCATATGAATTTATCTTTCACGTTTTCTTTTGAAAAAAGAGCTATACATTTTTTAGACATCACTTTGATAGGAGATACACAAAAGGGTATTACCATTTCTCCATATGTTAAAGAAACAGCCTGTAATTCAATTTTATTAGCCTCATCATGCCATCCTTCTCATGTCGTCATTCCCATGGGCGAATTAATTCGCACTAAGAGGAATTATTTGGACGACGGAGACTTTAATTTGTACAGGGATTGTGTATGTCAGCGTTTACGCACCCGTAACTACTCACAGCGGTACTTGACTCGTGCTGTCAACATCATAGATCGTATATTTAGAAATTCTCTATTATTTTATTCTAATAAGATGAATCATTTGTAAGTCTTCTAATGTGGATAATATTGTTTTCACAACTGCTTATAGTATGAAATATTTTTATTTATCAATATCATCAAAAAAGATCTACATTTGTTATCAAATACCGATACAATTAAAAATGCAGTAGAGAATGTTAGATTTGTCCATATGAGGGCTGTAACGGGTAAGCGGGTAGTGGATCCACTGGACCGCCGCAAGCGGTGGTACAGGCCACGCAAGGGAGCGGAGTCTAAGTGGGTCCCAGTATTCACCAGAGCCCGCCGCAAAGCGGGATAGACTTGCTGCGGTGGGATTCCACCAGGTCGCTATGCCTGACGTGACGTGCTTGCAGAGGCAGCCGAGATGCAGCGAGGTAACAAGACGTCGGGCAAACTCATAGTCAGGGCCAAGCAGACAGGTCAGGTCAGGCGGCAAATTTTCGAAGTCGGTAGACGGAAGTCAAAGGTTCGGTACACGGAGATCAGGAACGAGGCAAAGGGACGCTTTCTCAAAAGGCATACAGCGCTAAAGATCCAGTGGGGAATGGACGGAAGTGACTGGAATATATAGGGACAGCGCCCGGCAATTAGCCAATTACCGGCATAGCCGAGATAGCCAAGCCCCCGCTACTTCAACCAATCAGATCTTTTTTGCCTTTTTACTGTATTTTGAACTGTCCCGCCTTTGAATTTGATTGGTCAATACTTCTCCATAGGTTATAATGGGTCCCTGTCGCTCCTATTCTGATTGGCCAGGATTGCCAAGCCTCCGTTACCTCAACCAATCAGCTCTTTTCTGCATTTTTACTGTATTTTGAACTGTCCCGCCTGTGATTTTGATTGGTCAATACTTCTCCATAGGTTTTAATGGGTCACTGTCGCTCCTATTCTGATTGGCTGGTTTCTGCCGACCAATGAGAAGCGCTTACAGAATTTGAATTACTGTATTTCCCAACAATTTCCAAGATTCTAATTCCTGATTTTGTGTCGCTCTTGATTTTTGGAAAGTGATTTTATTTATGTATTTTTTTTAGAAGTTTTGAGCTCTTTTTCAGATAATGTTTTACACCTAATAAAGGCGATTTTTTGATTCATACTCCATGCCTCACGGACATCTTTAATGATTTTTCGCTGTTTTCCAGCCTGTCTCGAATCGGAATACATGTTAGGCGCAGTCGCTTCTTCGCCTAAGTCCCACACTGCGCCTCACACACTGGCGAGGCGTGGTGAACTTTTCACCGCATGTATGAGCGCACCTCCTCGGACGGCGAATATTAGGCGCAGTCCCACATTGCGACTTAGTCCCCGCACTGCGCCTCACACACTGGCGAGGCGCGGTGAACTTTACACCGCATGTATGAGCGCACTTCAGGCACGGCCATACATCAGGCGCAGTTTTCACTCGGAAATGAAGAGCAAACGGGCGCTCCGACGTGGCAAGATTCATACATGTCGCCCTTGGTGTCAATTGAAGGGGTTTTACAAGTGTGGCCATAAAATTAGCACGGCTTGCAAATTTGCTAGCCCTACAAAAACATGTACGTCTTTTGCTAATAATGTTACCCACCAAATTACCAGCTATATCAATTTCAATTTCAATTCCAAAAAATAAAATATGTAAAAAAAATGATTAAGGCAGCAAAGCTAGAGACATAAAGACGTATAGTCATAGAAAGTAAAACTAACCCCAAAATATTTTTTAACTATATAAATAGTAAAAAGACTAAAAAAGAAAATGTGGACTTCCGGTTTCGGCACCATGGCGGTGTGAGCAGGGTGGATGAGCTCCCACACCCCAGCTCCCAATAACGGCCAGCATACCTGACAACCACAGCAGTGAAGCTCACTGAGGACATCCGGAGGCACTGCGGACCCAGACCACGCCGGTAATTCCGTGTCCAGCAGCGTGGGAAGAGCTGCAGTCAGAGAGCCGTGACTCGCGGCGTGCGCCGGGAACCGCGTGGCCCACAGCATACACGGGACAGGCGGGACGGTGCGGGACAGAGCGCCGCTACCCACAGGTACTGCCACGATCCTCCCCTGCACGGGAAGCGCCTCACCGGCACTACAGGTTCTCAGAGGCCGCGCTCACATCGGGAGAGCCGGTGAATCACAGCCCCAGCAACACGAAAGGAGGTGAGGGGAGATTCTTGGCGCCAATTTTGAAACACTGGGCGGCCATATTGGTGAACTCGGGCAGAACACCAGAGCACTTGCTGACCCCTGCACACCTCAGACAAGGGGAGCAAATAAATTAAGAAAGGGGGTACTCCACATGTATCGCTGGCAAACATAATACATACGTGTGAAGAGACTTGTCTCCAGAGCACCAGCACAAAGAGAGGGCAACCCCTCACTAGCAGTCACCACAAGCCAGTCACACAGTATTGCAGATTGCTGAGACCTGATCTACCTAACTGTACAGTGCTCACCTATTAAACATTACAAATAAAGACACAGCAAGATATCACTGCTATATAGCATTGTGCACCAACACCTCCGCATATCCTCATATTCATACTGAACTGAAAAGTGAAGGAAGACTGCCATCTCCTGTCAGTTTCTGGAACCACACTTGGATTAGTGCTCCAGAGCGTCTCCACTGATCTGCCAAGCCAGAACACACACACACAAAAAAAAAATTTCTTTACAGAAATTGACTTGAACAACTCCACATCTTTGCTAATACTGATAATACTCAGTCGAACTATATTAAACCACAATATAGCGCTCTCCTTCTCATATATGGACTGCTTCCTGAAAAAAATGGGAGGCAATGAGCAACCTAAACAGGCAGAAAAAAGTGTGAAGTCCCTTAAAAATATCTCCCAAACGCCACATGAAGAGGGGGATTCATCACTCACCATGCCTCCGTCCCTACCAACTCTTACGTCTTCGCCTCGAAAGGCTGATGATTTCCCCGGAACTTGAAGAATGCCAAGGTGCGCATCTTATTAACTACAAACATATCATTGAAGAAATATCCAGTAGGATTGGCCCAGGCATCCAGGAAGCGTTAATTAAAACGGTTTCGGTGACAATGCAACAAATACACAAAAATATCAAATTCAGGACTTCTTGTTTTTAACAATTAGGGAACCGCTTGTGGATGGAGTGTAATCCAGGCTCCTTCAATGCCTGACTTCAGTCATATATATGGAAATACACTCACTTTGTTATGAAAAAATTGGTATCCTTTATTAGGCTTCTTCCTGGGCCACACACTTGTAAAAATATACTAAGTGACAACACGGTATATACAAAATAAAACACTTGCGGTTCTGCGGTCTCCCATTCAGGAGTACCCTTATGGCGATTTATCCATATGGCTTAGGCAAAGCTCATAGCAAGGCAGCGTTTTCAGTCCTGATACAGCATGTCCATGTGTTCAGGTGTTCGCAACGAGACGCGACGTTTCGGGGCTCCGCCCCTTCCTCAGGCGTCAGACTGAAGCATCGACGGAATGAAGCGGAGACGCGGATACAGGAGCTGGAAAGCGACGTTGGCAAGCAGACTTTCACACTACAAGAGGTGGTCCACGAAAATAAAAGACGTTGGAGTAAGGTTGAAGACCTTGAAAATAGGTCGCGCAGAAGCAATCTAAGAATCATAGGGCTCCCAGAAACCATTCCGCAAAAAGATTTGCTACATAATTGTGAGGTGGAGCTCCCCAAAGCATTGGACATTCAACATCCCTGTAAAGTCGAGAGAGCCCATAGAGTAGGGCCAGACCGCAGGAGCTTTGAAGTACCCGGGACAAACGTCCCACCAGCTTTGCGGGAAAGACCAAGACAAATAATTATGAAATATCTTGACTTCATCGACAAAACCGAAATCCTAAAGAATTTCAAGAGGAAGAAAACACCGTTGCTACTGAGAGGGCACAAAATTCTTCTATTTGAGGACTTTCCGATGGAGGTTGTAAAACGCCGTTGAGCATTCTCCGCAATATGTTCCGATCTCTTCCACAGGAACATTAAGTTCGCCCTTCTGTATCCTGCCACCTTAAAGATATTCCATAGGAATGGCAACTCCTCGACTTTCCATACCCCTGAAGAGGCAAAAAACTACATGAGAAGGTCAACCAGCCCGCCCGAAGACTCTACACGGCGAGCATCCCCGTCGAAAGAGATTTCCCGCCACCAAGATGGGAGAGATCGTGAAAACGACGACTTTCCTCCTATTGATGCTCTTTTTTTTTATTTTTTTTTGTTTCATAGAACAACGCTCCAGGCCAATCTCACAATCGCGATACTTGACTTCGTGATGGACATTATTACACATAATCCTTGTTTTCATCACAGAGAGGCATCGTCTAACACCCCGGTAACAAAAAAACAAAAAAAAGGGGGGAGGTATATTATATTAAGGAATTCCTTGCCTGCGCTGTCTGCATTGAGTTTTACTTGTTGATGCTGTGATAATATAGTAGATGGGGGCAGGTAGGCGGTGGGAGCTCTCTCAACTTAGAATGTTCAACACTTTCCTTTTTTCCGTCTGGATTTTTTACATAATCTGTCACATGCTCATGGAAAAAAGAGAAGTGCATTATCACAATACTCTGTTTGGAGTACCTTATTTCATCCTCCAAATCAGCTTGTGATTCCAGAGTTTTTTGATGTTTATGGTTTATGACACACTGTTTAAAAATAAGTTGTATAAACAGTTCAATGTTCACTTGGTACCTTAAATTATACTTAAACTTCCTGGCAGAAAAGACGAGAAGGGTGGGGGTTAACACAGTTCAACTGCACTTTACTTGAACACACCACAATTCTTGCAGTTAGTTACTGGAATGTGTAGGGTCTGATATCCCCCAACAAAAGACGCATGGTGCTGCGCCATATGAAATGCATGAAAGCCGACATTGCACTGCTTCAGGAGATGCACTTGCTGGCAGAGGACCTCCACAGAATGCGAAAAATGTGGGTGGGGGGAGGTGATAGGGTCTCGTATGTGCTTAGGAAGGCGGGGAGTGCTTATAATGATAAACAAATTTTTTCCGGGAACAGATCATCCAGTCACACAAAATGACTTGGAAGGCAGATGGGCGAGGTACTATTACAGTTGGGAGATGAGACAATTTCCATTTATTGCATATATGCTCCAAACTCGGGGCGGTGCACAGTTTTTCCAAAAACAATGGAGTGATGTCATCCCCTTCAGGATTTAGGCTCACGGACTACTCGTGGGGGAGACTTTAACATGTTCTTGATCATATGGAAGACCGACATAGTGAGAGGGGACAGAGAAGTCAGCCATACCGGAACGATTCTAGGTTTTCCAACATTTGTGAAATGTTTGAAAATTGGTGGACCCATGGAGAAACACTTAAATCCCGAAGGCCAGGAGAATTTTTACACACTTATCACACTCTCACTCACATGTCTAGACTCGACTTTATTTTTGTGTCAGAGAAAATGCTTACCTAGAGTTGAACATGTTTAAAATAGGAGACTTGATGATATCGGAAACTCCCAGTGTGTCTAGTTATGCAAGGAGCTGAATCCTCGGGGGAAGGCGATTCGTTTGGCGATTCCCTACCTTTCTGGCTCAAGATGAGGAGTTTCAGATGACGTTGCGGAGGTTGGTGGATGGAGTACCAAAAGGACAACTATGAATATACTGATTCCCACAAGATCTTTTTATTTTTTTGGGATGCGGCCAAAGCAGTCATGCGAGGCTGTTTTGATTGCCTATGTGACAGGGATAAAACGGAAAATTACTGATAAGATAAAGACACTTAGTGGGAGTTAAGGCCGACATACAACATTGTTTCTTGCAAATACACAGTGTCGCATAATAGAAACAAGTGGCAAGCGACTAAACAGGCATTGGAGAGTGGGGTTGGAGTGTGGGCCCAGAAACTCACTAGACAAGGGAGGTGCATCTCTTTAGGTATGGGAATAAAAGCCGGCAGATTCATTGGCGACGATGGCTAGATCTCTCCGCCCCATCAAACGCATACACACATTAAGAGGACAGTCGGGAGGGCCTCCAACTACAGGGGAGGACAACAATGTATCTTAAAAAATGTTCTATGAAAACTTTACAAGGATGAAATTTTGATGATGCTTTGCGCGGTACTGGCTGAAGGGTATCTGTACCGACCCTATCGGAGGCAGGACAAAACAGATTTGGGGGCTCCCAATCACCACACAAGAACTAGATGCGAACAATCTCTGGCCTAAAAAATCCAAAAAGCACGGGGACAGATGGGTACTCAGGTGAATTTTTCAAAACCTCAAAGAAAAACAAATGGGGGGGGGATTTTTTAATTACCCCAACATTGTTAGCTTTGTATAATAATACTTACAAGGAGGATAAAGATCCCAGGACACCACTAACACGCTCATATCAAGGTCTTACCGAACCGGGAGGAGACCCCACTTTGGCCGATTCATATCGCCCCATCTCAATTATTAATTTGGATCTAAAGATTATGGCAAAAATCTTGCAGTTCGCCTAGCACAGTGTTAATAAACTTATCGGTTCGCAGCAGGTGGGATTTGTGCAGGGTCGATCGGCGGTCACCAACATACGGAAGGTCTGCTGGCTTTAATGAGGTCAAACAATATCCCTTCGACACCCTACATAAATTTACGACAGTTGTACGAAAAGGGCCCTTTGATTGTGACTGGGGATGGCTGGGGCGCTGTATTGGAAAAAATAGGCTAAAGGCCCATTCCGGGCTTTTTGGGTTGCTTATGCCAACCCAAGGGCGGGGATCTGATTCTGGTTTCGTCTCAAATCCCTTTTCCCCCATGGGGGCCCCTGCCTTTTGTTTCACCGCGCTCTTTAACATTCTGTGGCCCCGCTTCCGGTAATTTCCCTCAAATCCAATATTTGATGGAATTAAGGTAAAGGGAGGAAATCAAACTACCCCAAGTTTGAGACGATGTGGTTTTCTTTCTTTCTGACCCGGGAAAAGGGATCTGTCAACCCTTTCCATCAGCTAAGAGTATTTCAAAGTTTTCGGGATTCAAAATAAAAAAAAAAAAATTGAATTTACTTTCTATCTGGGAAACATTTTCCGGGGGGGCGTTGCTAGGGTCCTAAAACATTTGGGCACGGGCCCTTTGTTAGGGGTGAGTGAAAAGGGAACAGTCCTGTTGCCATAAAATAGAGGGGGGCTCGGTGTGGCCTGCTTTTAAAATCCCTTCATCCTTTTAAAATGTTCGGGACACCATATGCATAAAGGGGGTTTTTTAAAAAAACCCCCCCGCTATTTCCCAGCAGCAGCAGAGATCTGCTTTTGACCCCCCTTATGATGGTCCCCCTCAACAACATCCCCATCCACCATCCCCGGGGGCCTACAGCATTGCCCCTATTTTCTTTCCAAATTTGGGGGCACAAAAGTGCCTCTTTTAGTCTAAAAAACCAGTATATGTGGTGTGTAGTTTAACCCCTAAAAAAAAACACAGTTTTTTCCCATTTTTTTTTTTATGCCATATTTTTTCATTGGGCGTTCTGAGGCTCATGGGGCTTTTTGGTTGTTTTTTTTCAATTTTTTGAAAGGGGTTTAACAAAAAATGTTTTTATTTTTTTTTTTTTTTGCAGGTTCATGGAGGGGGAAAAAATCATTTTATAGCACAGGGTTTATACGCACACAGTGATGCCAAAAATGTGTACTTTTTTAAAAAAAATTTTCATGACAACATTTGTAAAGGGGGAAAAACTTATATTGTGTTTTTTTGGGTTTTTTTCTTTTTTCTTGCTTGACCATTTTAAAAAAATCGACTTATCTCATTGCAGATGGGCACCTACTCAGGTTAGCACAGGGGCGATATAACAAATGAACCACAGGGAAATATTGGGCATGTGTATATATGTTCCTGGTGTATTTACAGTTTAATAATATATTTATATTATATATATATATGTTTATATACCACTTTCACCACTAATATATACACACATGTACTTCACACAGGGGTAGTATATACTGTTTTAAAAACTTTCTGGGGTGTTAATTTGAGTATATACTGTCCCGTGTGAAGTAATGTGTTGGTATTATATGTTACATTTTGGTGTAGTGTGTATTTAAAAAATTTTATACTGCAATTACACACAGGAACCAGTATATAATATGTCCCAAAATTTTTTCTGTGTATTTAATTTGTGTATATACTGTCCCCTTTGTGGATGTATTACTTAAAATTTCTGTCCTCTGTGCCAGGTCCATATATTTGTATAGACATTTGAGGGGGGGGCATAGCCCCATCCTGCCCCAGGACATACCCTTTTGCAGGGTTTACTGGGGGTTTGAAGCCCTGGGCGTTTAGGCAGCTCTGGGAAGACTTGAGGAAACAGAAGCTCGTTTTGGTTTCCATAGTGATGGGGCCCCACGATCTGTGCAGGAGCCGTCAGAAGCAAGGCAGGGAACCTTGCTGTCGGTGCTGTAGCCCCGGGGGGAGCGCTGTGCAGGGACACAGAAGAGGAGGGGCTGCTCTCACTGCTCCCTGAGAGTGCTGAGGCTCTGGAGGTGGGCGGAGCTTCTCACTGCAGCGAGCAGAGAGAGTTAGGAGACTAATCATTCGGGGCAGAAGGCTTTACATCCGGGGCTTCTGCCGGCCCGAATGATACTGCCTAGCGACGCCCCTGAGTTTACGTTCAAAACATCTCAAGGAAAAGGTAGCATTGGCCCAGGAATCCATAAAGTATTTGGGAATCAACATAGGACGTACCCCAGAGTCTATCTATAGACTTAATTTTCCCCCACTGATTGGAAAACTACTTGGCAATTTACAAAGATGGTCCAAACGCCCTCTCCCTTTACTGGCGCGTTGCCATTAGTGAAAATGATAGGGTTTCCTTTAAAATTGTTATACCCCCTACAGACCTAAACCCTACTACTGGACTCATAAAGATGTGTCCCGAATACAAGGGCGTTTTCCAGATTTATTTGGTCGGGTAGACGCCCTAGAATCGCATTAAAGAAGCTGATGTTACCCAGAGGCTATGGTGGACTTAACCTCCCAGATTTGGACTTAACCTCCCCTACAATTTGGCATGCTTATTTAGACATTGCCTAGATTGGTTGAAAGGTACAGAATATTACTCCAACACCAACTTGGAGAATCGCCTAGCTCTCCCTTGGTCCCTTCCGGCACTCTTACATACAAAATACTCACCCCTCCCGCCGCGACAGGGTACCTTTTGTTAAAGGATACTCGGGAAAAGTGGAAAGTGGTAAAAAAGTTCTTAATTTCCCCTGGGCATTAGCAAATTTTGCCCTTAATGGCCTCCTGAGCCCCCACGGGTTGACTAACCCAATTTTCATTGTTGGAGCAGGGGGGATAAAAAAGGTCATAATTTATTGCCAAAACCAAGCAACATATCAGCTTTAGAATTTTGGTCAAAATTGATTTCCCACCATCACTTTTCCCCAAACATCAAGATCAGCAGTTTCTTTAAAAAAGTGAGTGTCGAATGATTTTGGGGATGCGTCTCCACACTGGACCCCTTTTTTAACTTTTGGGTTGGAAAAACCCCCTCTTTATGGACTTTTATCAAAAACTTCGGGAGCCCATGATACAAGTAATAAGTGAACCGATTCAAAAAATGGTCCTAGTTTAAAGGGAAACCCTGTATACAGGAGGATTTCCAGGGCTGGGGGGGGGTTTGAAAACCATTGGGTGCGAAAAATGGAAAGTTTCCCATTTCCGCTTCTCCAAGGGATTTATGGCTTCAACATCCCCCCTCTCCCCTGGCGCCAGATCGCAAAATGCAATGCCCAAAGTGCCCCCCAACAAAAAAGGATATGATTAAGGGGAGTGGTTCTGGGGGGCCCTCACAAAATTTGTGGAAAAAAAATAATCGACCCCCTTGGGAAAAGGGCAAATTTGAATTCCTCAAACCCCAATTGCTGCTCTTCCGACGCCCAATAAAACGAATCATCACACTGACCCATCCCATGTACTGGGGCTAAACGCTGAAAACTCAATAAGTGGCTAGATGCATCTACCGCCACCCCAGATAGGGTGTTACAGGGGTTAAACATTACATACAATGGTAGGGAAACAAAAACGTCTAAAGACCACGAAAATACAAAAAAATTTTTCAAAATGGAAATCTTTTTTGGAATTTCCCTATGGAGGAAAGATTAGAAAAGCAATGACCCCTTTTCTGAACTCACAGGGGGGGGGGGGTTTAAAAGCCGACCAAAGGGGAGTAGGTCGTTTGAGGTCACATGGGAGCTCTAAACCTATATACTGGGAAAATTTTCTAAAAAAGGGGGGGAAAGAAAAAAAGGGTGTTTGTGTTACTGGGGGAGGTTCCCGGGTTCCCCGGCCCTGCACATTTTATCCCCTCTGGGTATTATGCATCAAAAGGAAAAAGTGTGTTTCCTGGACCAATTTTTTTTCCTCACCCTGCTTTGCTCGGGCTGTTATTTTTTTTCAGTACGTCTTTGTTTTGTTTTTTTTTTTGTTTTGTATGTGTATGGTTTTGCTGTACATTTTCTATCTGGGTTTTTCCCTTTGGATGCTCCCGTTTTTTACTGTAAACCCCCTACTTAATCGGCCTTGGGTTACGAGTGCAGGTTTTAAAAAAAAAAAAAAAAAATTTGATAATAACCTTTTGCAGTCGGCAACTTAAGCGGGAGATAAGAGTGGACTTTTTTAGTCAATGGGCAATTTCTAGCCTGATAGTAACATCCTTTTGCCAGTATTGTCCCTTTTAACTAACAAAATTATATAACTCCCGGCCCCTTTTTTAGGTACATTTTCCAAAAGCTCGTTAACACTTAAAATTTTAATCAGTCAATCCATGGGCAACTCAGGATTTAGGGATGTGACTGGTCAAGACAATCTCCCGCAGTTCAAACCGGCATCAGTATGGGGAAAAAGGGGATTTGAGTGCTTTGAACGTGGCTGGTTGTTGGTGCCCGAAGGGGGGTTGAGTATTTCGAAACTGTGATTCCCGGGGTTTTCAGCAACCATCTCTGGGTTTTAAAAGAATGGTCCGAAAAAGAAAAAACATCAGTGAGCGGAGTTGTGGGGGGGAAATGCCCTTTTTGATGCCAGAGGTAAAGGGGAATGGGAGATGGGTTGAGCTGATAGAAAGGCAACAGTGACTCAAATAGCCACCCCTTCAAACCCAAGGGAGGAGAAGAGCATCTTGAAAGCACAGTAGGCGAATTTGAGGCAATGGGCTACGCAGCAAGAAACCGGGTGCCACTCCCTTTTTGTAAAAACAGGAAATGGGTCAAAAATTTTCCCAAGCTCATCGAAATTTGGGCGTAGAAAATTGGAAAAACTTGCCTGGTTGATGAGTCTCGTTTCTGTGCGCATTCGGTGGGGGGGTCAGATTTGGGTCAACAACATGAAAGCATGGGTCCATCCTTTTCCCTTTATCAACGGTTTAGGCTGGTGGTGGTGGTGTTCATGGGTGGGGGAATATTTTCTTGGCACTCTTTGGGCCCCTTGGTACCCAATTGGATGTTGCAACACCTTGTTTAATCTATGCCACGAAGAATTGGGATTTTAAGGCAAAAGGGGGGGCCAAAACCCGTTATGGCAGGTGTACCAATAAAGTGGCCCGGGGAGTGTTGTTGATTTAAATCTCCCAATATTTTAAGTTTTGGCTAAATTTTTACAAAATGATACTTTATGTTTAAATTTTAAATTTTTATTGATTAATAGATCTGCTGTAATGTACCCTTTTTTTTTGTGCAAATATGGAAAAAAAAAGGGTTAAAAAAAAAAAAAAAAAAAAAAAAAAGTTGGCCCCTTTAAAAAAGTAACTGAGGGAAAGACTTATAGAGGGCGAGTGAGGAAAAGCAAACCTATTAAACAATTT
Organism: Phyllomedusa bahiana; assembly: GCA_025379985.1. Taxonomy (NCBI): domain Eukaryota; kingdom Metazoa; phylum Chordata; class Amphibia; order Anura; family Hylidae; genus Phyllomedusa; species Phyllomedusa bahiana. Next base: position 24,191 of record JAODAL010040376.1, read on the forward strand.
TTCTCTCTGTTATTTACCGAGGAGGATGACCTTCCTGTTGATTGAGGCAAAGTGGAGGAGTAATTTCCACTTAATGTTTCTTGTCTAACCCAGGAAGAAGTTGCAGCGCTCCGCCTTAGGAAGATGTTAAAATAGCGACTAAATCCCCAGGCCTCCTGATGGTATACACACGCGTGTCCTAAGGGAGTTAAGTAATGTGATAGGACCCTATTCCTTAATATTATGACTGTAATAATAATGGGGTTATGTCCCAAAGGATTGGGCAAAGAGAATGTGGGGGCCAATATTCAAAAGGAGTCAAAAAAAGTGATCAGGAAACTATAGCCGGGTAAGTTTTTAACCTCTGTTTTGGTAATAATGTTTGAAGGTTTTTCCCTTCAGAGATGCTATCCTGGAGTAGTCTCATGAAAATAAATTGATAACGCCGCTCCAGCATGGGTATATGAAGGATCGGTCTGTCAACTATTCTCATCAGCTTCCTATGAGGGAAGTTAGTTCTCAGACTGGATCGGAGTGAGGTACTGGATGTCTTATCTAGATTTTTCTAAAGCATTTGGATACTGTTCCACTAAAAGGTATGGTAAGTAAATGAGATGCTTGGGCTGGGAGAATATGGTGTGCAAGTGGGTAAGCAACTGGCTACACCATTTAATGATTGGTGCATATTCAGACTGGAACTCTGTTACTAGTGGGGTACCAACGGGCTCAGTATTGGCCCTATGCCTTTTTAATATTTTCATAAATTGATCTTACACCGCGATTGCACAGTAGAATATCGTCCGTTGTAGTTGATACTAAGCTCTGTAAAAAGTATCCCGCACAATAGAGGATAAGTGTATATTTACCAATGGGATTTGGATAGGTTGGAGGCCAGGGCAGAAATAAGTGGCAGAGAGGTTTACACTGATAAATGCAGGTTATGCACAATGGGGAGGAAAAATCCATTACATGAGTTACATTGTTTAAATGGAAAATCACTGGGTAAAAGTGAACTAGAGGAAGGAACTTGGGAATCCTGGTGGACAGTAAACTTAACTGTAGCAGCCAGTTGTCAGGCAGCAGCAGCAAGGATTATAGGATCATGGGTTGTATTAAAAGGGGCTTCAGATGCACACGATGGGACATTATTCCTCCCTATTATACAAGTCACCTGTTAATCACCACATGGGATATTGTGTACAGTTTGGAGGGACCAGTGCACTGGAAAGTCATTGTAGAGCTTGATCAGTACAAAAGGCAGGCAACAAATATAATAAAAGACTGGGATGGACTGCAGATAACAGAAAGATTAGCAAGGTTAGGGTTATTTTGTTTAGAGAAAAGACGGTCTTGGGGGACCATAATATATATGTTTAAAATATTTAGGGCCCAATTTAGGAGATCTCGCTAAAAGATTTATTTATCCCAGGACTTTGTATCTAGAACAAGGGAAGAAAGAAAGTTCTACATAAAACATAAGAAAGGGTTTCTTTACTGTTAGAGCGACTGAGACTGTGAACTCTCTGCAAGAGGAATTGTATGGTGAATTCACCTACAGGAGTTCAAGAAGGGCTGGATGCATTTTGGAGCGTGATTAATATAACAAGTTTATAGTGGCTCGGATTTGGAGAAGGGTCCTGGATACATTTGCTAGATGTAATATAACAGTTATAAGTGACCAGGATTCTGGAGAAGGGTTGATAATTTCTAGATTTAAGTTTTAACAAGTCTAGTGACCAGGATTCTGGAGAGGGGACGTTGATCCAGCGATTTATTCCGATTGCCAGATTGGAGTCGGGAGAAGAAAAATTTTTTCCTAACATGAGGACATTTGGGGGGGGCCTTTCTTTAACCTGCATGGAGGTTTTTGCATCTCTGATCTCACTTTAAAGACTTTAGCAACACTTATGCAAAATGGGCTGAACTGAATGGACATATGTCTTTTTTCGGCCTGACAAACTATGTAACTATGTGTGATATACGTGGTTGCCTGTAGTATATGCAAGTTTCAGTTGCCGCTGTACTAAACAGATTACATAATTGTTTTAAAATTTGGCTACGCCGGCACGTCTCGAAACATACAAGAAATCACCGTCCACTAGATCATCTATGGTTTCCAACCATATTTCGTAAGTACATGGAGGGAATACTGCCTCTTTCTCTTTTTGTGGGTTAGAAAAAGTTACCAAACCCATACGAGGTGGAGATCACAAAAGGAAACTTTTATGTAGAGAGGCATATTGGATTTTTCGTTTGGGAACTTGTATTCCCTTAACACTAAATTTGATATTTTGTACCATTATTATTATATTTTAACAATTTTATATTTGTTTGCTTTTTCTTCCTATGTCTCTTTAAATTGTTATTCCGTTTCGAGAGGGTGTGTCCCATTGTTTACCACAGGTGGAGTGTCTCCTTGCTATTTAAACTTGATGTTTATTTCTAGTTAGCTCACACTAGGAATAAGGTTTTACCGAAACGCGTCAGTGTGTTGCGCGATTTCTTGCTGTATTATGTATACTTGAATATGTTTTCTATTTTTTAATGATGGGCAAAAAAAGATTTTTGTATTTTTATTTACATGATCCCCAGTCTGTATCCGGAGATACTGGACTAATTTGCCTTTTTTTTTCATTTTATCTTCACGTTGGAGTTGCCTTCCTCCTGTCTGAGACATCTACTGCAGCGGATCAACATTCTCTGCACGATTGGGGTGAACTGGTGATATGAGACTGTTCTCAATTGGTTTTTTGCTCTTACAAGTTGGCGCAGTACACATGGGGTGTTATGAGTGGCCTCATTACTCCATGCAGAGAATGTCTCTCTGACTACTGATCACAGGACTGTTTTGTGGCGTGTCTGCTTGGGACCTCACGGACTTTAACTCCCTCCAAAGGTTTTCTGTGGGGTGAGATCTGGAGATGGGCACTAGCCACGGCAGGACTTGAAAATAACTTTACGAAGCCACCCCTTCATCTCGCACCCTCGGATGCACAGGTGGTTGCGGGGAGATCCTTGTCATGCTGACTAAGACTCAGTACACTAGTTTCCATGTTTCGCTCACAGCCTTTGCTGAGTGGAAGGAGGTTTGCATCTCGCGAGCAAGTTCCGCAATATGACGGAAGTGCACCTCACTTAGTGAGTGTCGCGCGTACGTGTAGTCTCTGTATCCGCAGTGCGTTCCTGGTTCGCCTTTGCAGAGCTAGTGTCCGCGTCCTAAGCTTGATGTTACTCACGCCCATCGAGTTTCACAGTAGGTATGGTGTCTCTTTGGATGCATGATCTAGCTCATAGCTCATTCCCGTGCCGCTCTCTACTTCCGCAAAGCGGATGACGTGTTGTGTTTCTGTCTCGGCACTAACAGTTCTACTTTGGTTTCATGCATCTCGACAATAGTGGGACATTCTGCCCAATGTACTCTGTCTGATCATGCCAAATTGCTCTCTAGGCAAACTTTAGAGGGCCCGGATATGTACTGGTGTAACGGGACTGGGTAGGGATCCCTGAGACCGCCGCAAAGCGTATAGTAGAAGCCTCACCAGGGAGCAGAGTCTAAGTGGGTCCGTGTTTTACCGAGCCCGTCCGCAATGAGGGTGGACTTGCTGCGGCGGGGATTCCCACCAGGTACGCTACCCCTGATGTGACTTTGCTTGCAGAAGGGCAGCTCAAGGCATAATCGCGGTACAGAATCGCGGCAAACTCATAGTCAGGGTCCGGGCCAGAAGGTCTAGGGCAGGCAGCCAAACGGTTCGTGGACGTAAGACGGGCGTAAAGCAGAAAACTGGTACACAGTAGTGATAAGACGGAGTGACAAAGGTTCCACGCATAGGTAAGGGCACTATGGAATCGGCGAGGTCAGGGGAGAGGTGGAGCCATTATATAGGGTCAGCGGCCGGCAAAACCAATTACCGGCGCGCTGGGCCTTTAAATTTAACAGAGTCGGCACCCGCGCGCCCTAGGAGCGGGACGCGCGGCATGGCCGGGCAGACGGATGAAGACAGAGCAGGAGCGTGCGTGGTCAGGTAGTGACAGGCCCGTGGGAGCGCGGGTGCGCCCGCGGACCGCGGGGCTACCCGTCCCCGGCGCAACGGGGACCGCAGGGACACGAGCGTGCCTGCAGCCCGGATCACGGGCTGCGGTTCCGCTCGTGATAGTACCCCCCCCCTTTGGTCTCCCCCTCCCTCTGGCCTTAGAAATCTAAGCAACCTCGTTCCATGAGGTTTTCCTCACAGCTCCCCACGATTCTTTCCTCAGCACCCGAACCCCTTCACAGATCAATAGAAATGGAGGAGTTTCCCCCTGATCTATCTTCATGGCCAGATTTCTTTACGTGAAGAATCTGAGGTGTCGGCCACCGGGGCGGGAGGTGACAAGCTCCGGGAATACTGGTTAAAGATAATGGTTTAAGCATGGAAACGTGGAGGAGTTCGGGATCGGCATTGAGGGGGGAGCCGGAGCTTGTAGGCACTGGGTTGATCTTCGTTCAGGGACCACACGAGAAGGATCCGAAGTAGTGGGCGAATCCCGTGGTTTTGTAAGATGCGGAATCTTCAGGCGGATATGTATTTGGATGGAAAGCCAGACCCTTATCCCCGGGCGGAGAACAAATGGGCCAGGCTCCTGTATTATTTTGGTCGGTGATTTTTCATTATGAGTGTGGAGGCCTGATGCAGGAGAACCACGATGAGCGACTAGGTTCCAGACAGGCTCCAGGTCCCACGCAACCTAAGGTGTCCACAGCTGGGAAGTCAGAGACCGAAGACGATGGGAGGGGTGGGCGGGGATGTAATCCTAGACCACAAGAAAAAGGGTAGAAGCGCCCGGCAGATCCGAATCCGTAGAGAAGTTGTAAGCGTAACTCTGCCAAGGTAACAAGCCCACGCAAGTCGTCGTGCGGAAGGCGGACTACAAAGTGAGTAGGTAAATGTTTGCCAGGATCTGGTTGACTCTTTCACCTGCCGTTTGTCTGGCAGCTGGAGGGCAGTGGAGAAGGCCAGATCACCTTTAGACGGGGAGAACTGAGGGACGCACACAGATGCTGGAGACAAACTGTACCTGCGATTCCGAGAGCGATGGCGTGAGGGAAGGCCATGCACGGAAGGACTTCCGACTCAAGGAAGAGGGCTCGAGCCGACGCGGGCTGCAGATGGCAACCCGGGAGTGGTTACAAAGTTGCGCCATCTTCGAAAAATGCTCCACGATTGACCCAGATGACGGTATTACCATCAGACAGGGGCAGATCGTACTAACGTCCATGGCCAATAGGGACCACGGCGGTCTGGAATGGGCAGCGCAGAAGCAACTCTCCGCGAGGCGTTGAGGTGGGGTCCATGTTGCGGGCACAGGCGAAGGAGCATGAATACATGGAAAAGTCCTTGAATCACGGGCGAGTGTCGAGGCTTCGACGAGATGACCTAGTAGTGCCGGGGCTCTATAAGCTGGGTACGCTCATTCATCGCGTGAATACCCGGGTGTCCAAGCAATACTCGTGAGGCGACATGCTTCTCCCTCAGGTGTCGCACGGATTGCTCCCTCAAAGGACAGGGCGTGTTCCGTGAGCGTGCGTTGCAAGGAGGAATCTGCGACAGTGATCCACTGGAGCCGCAGCGAATAGGGTCGCGCGGGTGGGTAGAGAATGTGTGACTGAGGGCATCGAGCACTCTGCTCGACCCATGACGTGCCTCCTGTTGGGCCCGGGGACCTGGGCGATGCAGCCTTGATGTTTTCTGTCATCGCAGCCCGGGCAAAAATGGGATCACGATAGAAGGTAAATTCCGTCGCGTCGAGAAGAGAGCGCTATATAGAGCCTGACGGGGATTAAGGGATACAGTGAGCCGTCACGCAGTAGAGTGCCAGTCAAGATTCTGTGGTTGCATGAGTAAATTGTAAATACCGGATGGTGACGCCCCTTCAGCAGATGGCGCCACTCATCAAGGGCCATTTAATAGCCAGCAATCGCGGATCAATAGTGTAGTTCTTTTTGCGCGAGAGAAATGTCTTAGAAAGAACCCACACGCACCAGACTTGGCCTTTGGAAGTCCATTGAGAGAGCACCGCCCGCCTGCTTCACACCTAAGACGAAGCTCCACGCTCCACTGCGAGATACGGTTTCTCAACGTGTGGCCACGGACGCGGTCTAGGATGGGTTGTGTCGTAGGGATACAAGCGCCACCTTGCCGGGGGAACAAGCGGGGGGGGAGGGCGTTGGAGGGGGGGTGAAAGCGCCTTTCAGCCGCTTGTTGCACTCCCTAGGATTGCGCCGCGACGTCTTAGTGGGGCCACTAATGGGCAAGCCACAGTCGTCGGGAAACGTGCTGGATAAAACAGGTGGGTAATAATTTGCGAAGCCAAGAAAACGATGGTTGGGCGGCAAAGCTCCAGTCTGCGACTTAGGGCCATTGCAGGACAGTCAGATAGTTTGGCCGGATCATCTGAAGCCCTTGGCAGAGATGATATATTCCTAGGGAAGGGCAGACGAGGAATGGGAGAGGACAGAGCTTCGTATCACACGATTGTGCGCATACTACGGAGCGCCCTACGGCGCTCGCCAGATCACGTGAGAGCACGGCTCTGTGCACTGTGATATTGTGTTCGTGTGTTGCTCAGGACCTCCACTCACCGAAAAGAGAAATCGGCGCAAAGGCTTGCGGGGATACGAATCTTGGAAGAGGTGTACGAAGCTTCGACTCACGCCACAAAGGACCGAGGCGTACATGCGCTCTGGTAAATTTCCCCTGCTAATCGGACGAAGTATCATCTCGTGAAAGAAAGGCACGCGCTGCGTGTTGAAATCTTGAGCTCCAGAACTAGTGTTTGCGTGTTAAATAGAGAGCTCATTGTGGCTGATAGCAGGAGGAACGTGGTGTCTCACACCAAGGGGTGAGTGCGCTGCGCCTCCGTACTTTACCGTAGGTGGGCTGCGGGTGTTCTCCGGGGCGCAGACGAAGGCGGGACAATCATCCGAGTTCAGAAGGTGCTCCGTACTAGAGCGTACAGACACACTGATTCTGTTATGTACAATGTCGGGTTCGCTCCTGTACAGAGTAGTAGGGCGCAGGTCGATTTGCATGGGCTCCTCGCGGATTGCTGTGGAGGTGGCAGAGGAGGCTTCTGGAACACAGGAGCAAAGCGTGCGCAAATCGAACGAGGCCGGAACAGAGGTCTCCCCCCCCGTATCCTGGTGGGAGCTCTTCTTGGCTCTCGGTGAAGCGTACGTCTATACGCGTAGGCCAGGTGGATGATGTCCCTTGCGGCCAAAAGCATCCTTGACCCTGGCTAGAGAGGGACGTTCTTGAAGGTGGCATGGAGAGTGCGGCCTGTTCCGGGTTTCGGCTCGAGGCCAGGGTGTGGATTGAATGGCGTAATCGCCAAATGAAGGTCTCCCTGACGCAAGTTCAGGAGTGGCGGTCTCTTGCCGACGAAGCCCGTGCTTTCCTTGAAAACACAAACGGAAATCCCTAAGAAGGCCAAGAAGCATGTCCTTGACTCTGCTAGAAAGGCCCTGTCTGAAAGGTGGCAGACTGGAGTGGGTCAGTGATCGCGTCAGAGAAGATCAGGAGACTGTCTAGGCTCCCTGGGACGAGCGCCAAGGCGCATTGGGGAGGTAGTAATTGAATTGCGTGAATCGCCAACTGAGGAGTCTCCATTCTGGGCATCTGTTGTCGACGTGAGTGAAGGCACTGTCAAGTTCTACCCCTTGTTTTCCTTCTGATCTTTAACACCTGAATTACTGGCCCTGGCTGATGCCACTGACGTAAGCCCGTGTGCTGGTTCCTCACTCGAACTCAAAGCACATATCACAGAACTCCCTAAAGAAGGCTGAAGTCGCCCATCCACCGGAGTCCACCTGTCCCAGAGGGGAGTCGCACGCCAGAGCCTTCGGCCTACGCAGTGTCAGATGCCCGAGAGGTTACTGTATTTCGCGCTGCTTTATAGAACGTTCGGACAGGAAATTGGTCATCGTCATCAGTTACACGTGCATAGAGCACTGTTGATAAATTCCTCCTGCATTGCTTCGGGTCTGCATCAACTTCGAGGGAAGCGAAACAGAAGGAGCTTGGGTCCCACAGAGGCGGGAGAGACGGCCGGTGCAGGAATGCATGGTGGAGGCGGTGGAGATTGCCGCTGTGAGGCGACAAGCTGTTGCATCATGGTCGTCAGGCTGGTCCAACTGTTGGCCTGCTCGCGCCAGCTGCTGGGCTGCTGGGCATCGCGATGGACGTCAGTCTCTCCTACACTGGGTAACGGGAACTTGGGGGTATCCATGGACGATTTCCATCTGTAACGGACAGGGGCAGTGGATCCCCTGGACCGCCGCTAAGAGTTGGTAGAAGCTCAAAGGCGAGCAGAAGGTCTAGTGTTGTCCCGTTTCTTCACCAGAGCCGCCTCATGTGCGGGGATGGACTTTGCTGCGGGGGGATTCCACCAGGTCGCTACCCTGATGTGACTTGCTTTTGCAGAGACAGCCAAAGGCATAGCTCGGTACAGAATCGGCAGGCAAACTCGTAGTCAGGGTCGGGCCAGAAGGGTCAGGGGCAGGCAGCAAGGTTCGTGGAGCGTAAGACGGGCGTTAAACAGCTCTACTGGTACAGGTAGAGACTAAAACGGGTGACAGAAGGCTTCCTTGCATAGGTAAGGGCACTATGGAATGTATATATACGCGGTGCCCATTGTAATATAGGGTCAGCGCCAGTCACACCAATTACGGTGCACTGGCCCTTTAAATTTAACAGTGAGCCGGGCGCGCGCCTGCCTAGGAGAGGGACGCGACGCAGCTGGCCGGCAAGAGTCGAGGGAGACAGAGTCAGTGCACGCTTGTGGTCAGAATTTAGTGTGATGACAGCTGCTGGATCGTATGGAGCTGGGTGAAGCCGCGATGGAGTCCGCACGGGGCCATAGACGCTGGCACCTGGGCGCAACGGGGTCGCGAGCCAAAGGAACAAGTGTAGGCGCCGCGCAGGGCCTGGCCACGGGGCGTCACGGCACCCACTCGTCGACAACTGGCTTCTCTCGCTGGGGGGGACATCATCGGGAGACTGCAGGATCTGAGGTCCCTGGCCAGCGTTGTGTGTTACTGATGGTTTGCCTTTGTGCTACTGTTGGGTTCTGCTCTTGCTGGACATTCACTCGGTCTCTCCGTGTGATTCTGGGATTATTGCTCACCGTTCTTGTGGTCATTTTGACCCCATGGGGTGAGATCTTGCATGGAGCCCCAGATCGAGGGAGATTATCAGTGGTCTTGTATGTCTTCTATTTTCTAATTATTGCTCCCTCAGGTGATTTCTTCACATCCAGCTGCTTGCCTATAGCAGATTCATGTCTTCCAGCACTGTGACAGGCTATAGTTTTGTTTTGGGTCCTTCGACAGCTCTGGATCTTCATTATAGTGGAGCTTTGGAGTGTGACTGTATGAGTTGTGGACAGGTGTCTTTTATAATGATAACAAGATCAAACAGGTGTCATTACTACAGGTAATGAGTGGAGGAGCCTCTTAAAGAAGTTGTTACAGGTCTGTGAGAGACAGAAATCTTGCTGGTTTGTAGGTGACCAAATACTTATTTTCCACCATGATTGGCAAAAAATTATTTCCAAATCGAAAATTTTATTTTCTGGATTTGTTTTTCATTTAGTCTTTTCATAATTGGGGTTTGCCCCTTGATGTCAATTACAGGCCTCTCGATCTTTTAAGGGGAGAACTTGCAAAATTTGGGGCTGACAAAAACTTTTTTCCCCACTTTATTGCTGTCGGGTGAAAGGGGGGCAGATCTTTTCAGTGAGTTTAGTGACAGGTAATTTTTTAGAGCCCCGGATATCCTTGTTGTAACCAAAAAGGTAATTTACGGGATGCATGAGTTTAGAGTTTTAGTTATTGGAAAAAATTTTAAATTGTTTTTTCAGTTCGGGTTTAGAAAGGGATTAGTGTTAAGCCGTTTTTTTATCGACAAAGTTGAAATCGGAAGGTTTTTTTGGTATGAAATTTCCAGATCAGCGATAATTAAGGTTAAAACGAGCATATCTTTTAAAGCCGCGCCTTTTTCCGCTTCCTGTAATTTTTGGCGGCCAGCAAATCAGATTAAGAATAGGCGGGGTGAGTGTGTGTGCGGTCGGGGACTGGGATGTGTAAGGGTTGCGTTTGGCTGGAAAAATACGACCTCGTTTTACATAAAAGCGTTTCCTGTTTTAGCCTCAGTGTCCTACGTCTCATAGGGGGTAGGACCTGCGCTCGCCCGTGGCCCAAACCTCCAGCGAAATTAGTCTTTTCTGACAGAGAAACCCCCACTATAGTGTGATCCTTCAATTTTAGTTTTATTAGAGATTTTAAGATTTTTGTAGTTTGTAAGAATTTTAAAAAAAGCATCTACCGCTGTAAAATCACGGTGGGGGGAGCAAAGGGGGGGGGGGGCCCGCGGGCGAACACAGACACTCTATCTATAAAGAAACTGTTAAAGTTCACAAGACTTAGTGTAGACATTGTATTTTATCTTTATTATTAACAGTTTGCATTTAAATATTTCTGGATATTGGGCAGCCCGAATTATATTGGAACACTCATTTTAGTAACTGCAGGTCCTTTGTTAGGAGCAAAACTCCCCTTTTATTTCAGTAACATTTCAGATATGTGTTCATTTTTTTTTTACCCCTTAACCTGTGCGTTGATATTCCTCCCTTCAGTTTAAAAAACAATCCCGCAATCTTTAGTCAGCACAGGTTGTTTGTTGCCAAAAATACCGGTATCGTACGAAAAAAATAAAGTTACGTGTTTTTTTATTTTGCCCCAAACATTGTTCATTGACGCAGATCCCCGAAATCTTTAAAAAAGCAATTATATTCACCACAGGTGAATTTAAAAAGGGGCAAAAAAAACCCGGGATATAGGAAAACATAAAAAGTACTTTTTTTTTGACTTTTGCACACCCAGCATTGTTCTTTTACGCAGCATCCCCGTAAATCTTAAAAAAGCAATTCTATATTCACCACAGGTGAATTGAAAGGTGCAAAAAATACCGTTTATTATACCAAAACATAACGTTACGTGTTTTTTGACTTTGCACACCCAGCATGTTCATTGACGCTAGCATCCACGTAAATCTTAAAACAGCAATTCTATAGTCACCACAGGTGAATTGAAAGGTGCAAAAAATACCGTGTATTATACGAAAACATAACAGATACATGTTTTTTGACTTTTGCACACCCAGCATTGTTCATTGACGCAGCATCTACGTAAATCTTAAAACAGCAGATCTATAGACACCACAGGTGAATTGAAAGGTGCAAATAATTACCGTGTATTATACGAAAAACATAACAGATACGTGTTTTTTGAGTTGTGGCCACCCAGCTTTGTTCATTGACGCAGATTCCACGTAAATCTTAAAACAGCAATTCTATAGTCACCACAGGTGAATATAAAGGTGCAAAAAATACCGTGTATTATACGAAAACATAACAGATACAGACATAACAGACTCCTTTTCCCGGCACTTTTTAATCTGGGGGTCAGACAGGTTTTATGGTCATACTGCGGTCCAGGACAGGTATAGTCAATGTCCAGTGAAACTAAAATGGTGGTTGAAAGACTCCTTTTGGCGGGACTTTTTGAATTGGGGGGTCATGCGGGTTTGGGGGGCATGCGCTTTCCCAGGACAGGGTATTAAATGTCCATTTCAATTAAAGGAGAGGGTTTAAAACTACTGCCCTTCGGGCCTTTTTTAAATTTGGGGTGTTTGCGGGTTTAAGGGTCGGGCTGGGGTAAAAGACAGGGTAGTGAATGGTTTTGGACTTTTTTTTCTGTGACTTTTTTAACCAAAGTGGTTGCCAAAGAGTAGCCGTATCCATTTGATTTTGTGGTTTTAAAATTTTCGCTTCTCCACCCTTGTTTGGGTGTAATAATGAGGGTTTTTGCTCTTCCATAGTTTATTGGAAATTCGTCAAAATCGATGCTCATATCGAAAAACCTTACGAAAGCGGCCGACTTCGCTATCGCTCATCTCGATACCCAAACGCAATCGCTCAACCTGAAAGGTTAAAAAATCCCATCATGCGCTCCACTTGATGATTCCCTATTATTATGCTCTAGTTACTGTTTTTCTCACTTGAGCTAGTGATTTATCAGCTAAAGTTTAGTACAGTGGGGCTGTATAATTTTACTTACCTTCCCTGCTAATAGTTTGACTTTCCGGGGCTGGGGAGTCTTTTATAGGTAGCTTTCCATATCAGATGGCTATTTTGCATCTTTGAAGAATGGGGTTGGTTTGGTGGAGGTCAAGTCCATTTAAAGTGTCAAGTGGCCTCTTCTCTGGTGGTTTAGGAGTCAGGTGGAAGTTGCAGGCCAAGTTATGGTGGGCTAACTTTAACTAATAGAGGATGTGAAGGGCTTTGCTTTTGGAATGCCACCTTAAAAAATTATGTAAAGGGAATGTATCCAGGGGGGGGCATGGTGGTTTGCGGAGGGGTATCGTAGGGTCATTGATTCCTTAAATGTATGGCCCTGCTGTTAAGCCAGAGCGGGGCCGCCTCTTTATTGCTGTCGGCCGGGTGTGTATGTCAGCTGGGAATACAAAGGCCAAGCACCACCCAACTCCTTTTTAAAATTTTTGTTTCTCCCGTGGGTTTTAATAAATCTGTGGCCATTTTACACCAAATAACGTGTTTGTACATTTATTGTAGAGTGTGAGTTCTGGTAGTTTCGGGTGTATATATCCAAAAAGTCATGTTCTGACCCCTGTGGTTCATTGCTGTGCATCGACACATTAGATTATACAGTAATTCACTGGCCCCGAAAACCCCGGTTTTT
>JAODAL010040377.1:0-36964 GCA_025379985.1 Phyllomedusa bahiana
GCCAAAACTGCGCTGTGTGAAAGTTCACTTAAGTTGATATTAATGTTTGAAAGTGTCTCCTGGTACTTTATAAATGTATCAAGTTGTAAGTCAGACTGTCTGTGTGGCAAAAAAAAGTGTCCCACGATGGGACCAATTTTGTATTAGCCTTGCCACTATGAAAATGGTATGAATAGCGACATATGAACTGCAACACTTTTTGGCATGAGAGCTACTAAATGTATGATGTCATAGCAATTGGCATAGATACTTCCCCTGAACCGTGGCGCAGACAAAAGTGTCAGATTTGTCAGACTGACTCAATTTTTTTGGTACAAATGCTTTAGGAATATGTCGGCTATGGGGCATGCCTATGCCAGAAAACATCTGGGCCACTTAGTTAATCATTACCAGAAACATCATGCAAAAAATGTTTTTTCATAGTACGCTGACGCACAAACTTGTTAGCATCCACAATAGCGTTTTACAAATTGAAATTACATGCCAGTACAAAGGAAATTCTATATGGAAGTACCTGCATGTGTTCCAAAAATAAAACTTTGGGAGTTAAGGGTACGTTCACATGATGTAATTTTGAAGTGTAAATTTACGCTTCAAAATGAGCTTCAAAATATGCCTGATTAGAAGTGTATTTTGAAAGGTTTTTTTTGCAAAGTGTGGAGCATATTGTGTGGCATTTATGCGGCAAAAATATGTTCCACCATTGTTTCTATAGGAATTTCAGTTGCATAACCTGCTCAAGAATTGACAAAGCATTTACATTTCCATGAGTGAAATCGTCCCTAAATATGTGGTGCAAATACGCTTGTAAAATATGCATCGTGTGAACATATCCATTATATTGTGACTTGCATTTTTTTTGGGTCTCAAATTCCTCTTTGGATATAAGGGACATGTACCTGTGTTCGTGTTTTCTCCCGGCTCTTTGTTTTTTGATGGCATATCCCTTGGATTATCACCATAGGGATTAAAATCCAGGGGTTTGGCAGATTTGTCCATCTGTTTGTGAATATCCATTTCAGAAGCTGTGTCTGATGATTTCAACTCAGTTAAACTAAAATATACTTTGGAATATAAAAGATTGAATTTCTAATGCGGTTTCTTTTGGATAGGTGTATATCCAACCACCAAAAGATACAGAAAGGGGCAAAACAATTACTATAGAAAGAAATATAGAACCCATTTAACAATCCTACCCACAACTTCAAATAAGTAGATCTCATCCCAGAACTAACTATCTAACTAGGAATATCAAATGAAACAAATTTAGTATCAAAGGTTTGTCCCAGGGATCCAGTTCTAGATGTAAAATTACAATAAATAAAACAGATTACTGTGCTATCCCTGTATAGAAAAAAAACAAGAAAAAAGATCAACAGGCTTTAATAGGATTATTAATCAGTAATTGTTAGTTAACTGTAGAATGGTGTATGACAAATAAGTGGGTGCTCATACCATCCCATCTTTAATGCTTAGGGTAGGTCATTAGGTGGGTCCTGGGAATCTCTAGACACCCTATCTAGCACCTCTGAGGGAGACGTGAAAAATGTAGATGTGTGTATATTAGCCACTTTTTGTTTGGTGGAATAGAGCACGTTTTTTTTCTAAATTCATTGCAGATTTCATCAAAGGGATTGCACTTTGAACCGCCCTCCTCCCCCCCAAAAAAAAACACAGATTGCTTACCTGAGTCTTCAGTCATCTCCCTGTGTTATTTTCTCTCCTTATTTGTACTTTTTCTGTGCTATATATAGCATTCCGTCTCATAGCCAAACAGGATTTCCTGCTTGAAAGCTATTTCCCTGTGCCCTGTAAAACTGTAAACTCCAGAATACCTTGACTATCTTCATTCCTCCCAACCTCAGTCTCATTTCATGTACCATGTTTTCTCCCTCATGTTGAAAGCCTTGGAAGACAGGACCAAAAGTGAGGCTTCAAAAACTTCCTTGGAAAAAGTCAGACTCCTTTGTATATATAATCTCCTGTGCTTGACACAGAGATGTTTCCTGATTGCCATGGCACACAGAAATACTGAGCTTCCTGACCTCAAACAGCTGTTATAAAACTACACAAGGGCCATAGAAATCTTAAAGTATATTAACAAGGTGCCTAACTTTAAGAGAGATGTTAATTAGAAAATATTTTTTCACTGGACACCCCCCTTTAAATCTGGAACATTGTTCCCAAATGCCAACCAAAAAGTCCAGGAGAGACTATAATTATTAAAAGAGAATTTCTCCTTTGGTACGAACAGGTTATAACAGCAGGAAGCTGGTGAGAAATGAGGTGAATTAGCGTGCCAGGTAGCACTAGAACTCTATGTTTCTTTTCAGTAGTAAAGAAAGGAGAAAGAATTGAATTGTTTATAAGCTCTTTCTACCAACTCTCTAGGAAAGAGAATGGATAATTTCCTTCCTCCATTACAGTGAATCGAACAATGTGATTATAATTTCACCCAAGGCACTTTTCGAGGTCATCAGCCCTATCAATTGAAGCAGTCCATTGCCTCTGTAAATTTGCTCAGGGATAGATCTCTGAACATACTCTATGGTAGAGATATCTCTTCTACAGATCATGTTTAACCCCTTAAGTTCGCAACCATTTTCGTATATTTGGTTTTCGCTTTTTCCTTCCCACTTCCCATGAGTCATAACTTTTTTATTTTTCTGTCTACATAGTATGAGGGCATTTTTTGCATAGCAAGATGTAATTTTTAATGGTGACATTGATCATCACATATAAAGTACTGGGAAACCCCTAAACAATTCTATATGTGGTGGAAAACTAAAAAAAGAAAAACACAATTGTGACATTTTGGCAGAAGTTTAATTTTTAGAGTCCACTTTTCATTATAAATAATGTGTTATCTATATTCTGCTTGTTGGTAAAACTAAATTTGCAGAGATTTTATTTTGTTTAGTAATCTAAAAAAAACTTTCTATTTTTAAAATTTTTGCTGAAATGCCATTTTTGCTGACCAATTTTTTTGTTTTTCCACCTATGGAGTAAGGGCTCATTTTTTTACGGGCTGAAGTCTAGTTTTTATTTGTACCATTTTGGGATAAATGTGGCTTTTTTATCACTTTTATTCCAATTTTTGGGGGATATGACATGACCAAAAAACCCTTTTTTGTACTGCAATACTTAGTCCCCAAAGGGACCATTAGGTGGCACGATTGCTTGTCTTATATATGGCAGTACTATTGCACTGCCGTATATGGGATTCTCATTCATTACCTATTCCACCCTGCATGAGGTTTCTGGTTGCTATGGCAACTGATCGTCACCCCGCAAACTGGGCCACGGTTTCTCATTTACATAGATACAGCGGCCTTGATTTGTAAACAGTAGGGATCGGTTGCCAGCTGTAATGAACAAATACAGCCCACCGAGTATGGAGCGACCACAGCGCGTGAGCCCGCTCCATACACCCTTCATGGTATTCAGACGTTCATGAATATTTAGATACATGACAGGGTTAAGGAGTAAAATGTTTTGTTTAAAATAGTCCACTTTAGCCATTAGCATAGTTTGGCAGGTATTTATTGTTGCTAAGAATTTTAAAAAAAATTCAGTGTAAAAGGCATTGAGCAGCCTTTAAACATACACTCACCGGCCACTTTATTAGGTACACCATGCTAGTAACGGGTTGGACCCCCTTTTGCCTTCAGAACTGCCTCAATTCTTCGTGGCATAGATTCCACAAGGTGTTGAAAACGATGCTCAATTGGTACCAAGGGGCCCAAGAGTGCCAAGAAATTTTTCCCCACACCATGACACCACACACCACCACCTGAACCGTTGTTTAAAGGCGGATGGATCCATCTTTCATGTTGTTGACGCCAAATTCTGACCTTCCATCCGAATGTGCAGCAGAAATCGAGACTCATCAGACCAGGCAACGTTTTTCCAATCTTCTACTGTCCAATTTCGATGAGCTTGGGCAAATTGGAGCCTCAGTTTCCTGTTCTTAGCTGAAAGGAGTGGCACCCGGTGTGGTCTTCTGCTGCTGTAGCCCATCTGCCTCAAAGTTCGCCGTACTGTGCGTTCAGAGATGCTCTTCTGCCTACCTTGGTTGTAACGGGTGGCTATTTGAGTCACTGTTCCCTTTCTATCAGCTCGATCCAGTCTGCCCATTCTCCTTTGACCTCTGGCATCAACAAGGCATTTCGCCCACAGGGGCTGCCGCTCACTGGATGTTTTTTTCTTTTCGGAACCATTCTCTGTAAACCCTAGAGGATGGTTGTGGTGAAAATCCCCGGAGATCAGCAGTTTTTGAAATACCCCAGACCAGCCCTTCTGGCACCAACAAACCCATGGCCCCGTTCAAGGCACTCAAATCACCTTTCTTCCCCATACTGATGCTCGGTTTGAACTGCAGGGATTTTTCTTGACCATGTCTACATGCCTAAATGCACTGAGTTGCCGCCATGTGATTGGCTGATTAGAAAAAAAGTGTTAACGAGCAGTTGGACAGGTGTACCTAATAAAGTGGCCGGTGAGTGTAGATAGTTGACTTAAAGGGAAATTCACAGCAAGTGCTACTGGAGCCAATAACTGTAAAGCAAGCAATTTTCAAAATGTGTTATTAAAAAATATGTATGGATTACCTAATACAGGCCTTTTTGCACCTTTATATCTGCTCTGCTTTTTTTCCAATCACCACTGTGTGCTATGGCCGGTAAAGGAGTGTTGCTATGATGTTGCCTGTGGCCATGAGAGTAGAGATGCGCATTTTTTGCCCATGTGAACTCTCCCACCCTCTCCTCATCCCACAGATCTTGCCACAGATCTACAGAACAGGACTAGTCTCTTAGATGCATTAGAGCATACACGTTGTAATGTGTCAAACTATTTTTGAGGGTTATCCATTATGTCTGCCTCAAGTTGTGCAGGTGAATTAGGTCACCATCAGGAGCAGTTACAGTTTTGAAGAGACCTCTTCCTTCCTCCCCATCCTCTCACCACTCAAGCACACAGTAAAGCACACGAGTCGACAGTCAACTCTCGAGGGCAGTAGAAAGACACTAGCACTGTTAATGAGATGATAAAGTATTTGCACTTACTTGGTGAGGACACTGAGGAGGAGAGGGAATGGACATCTCTGATAGGATTACAAGTGGGATTATTGAAGAGCTATGTACTCATTCCTCTCAGTAAAGAAGACTGAATGATGCAGACTGCAGAGTATTTATTGTATTCTGCATGCTAATGTGACATGAAAAAAACATTCTGCAAACACTAAGGTCATTCCACCTCCTTAACTCCTAGCCAGATACTCCACCAAATATAAAGCTGTTATAACCATAGCAAGTAAGGAACCATTCATGTCCTCCTGTGTCCTCACTGCAATTGGGACAGGTCTGACTCCCGTCAAGTTGAGAGAGGCAGCTGCTATCAAAGGGTGCAGCTAAATTCAACACTACTTTACAGGTATGAGGTGCATTGAAGAATTGGAATACTGAGGTTGTAACAATCTGCTACTTGTAGTACAGGAGAACAGTATTTACCCTTAATCAGGCCATGCCACTATTGCATCCAAGCCTGTGGCTTCCCACTAGGCCAGGACAAGATGGCAGCAGTCACTGTCCACTTCACAGCACTATCTATTTGATGTATTCATCTTATGATCATTCTAATATTTCTATATTCTGTTTTATCTTAGTGACAACTTTAAGAAAGGTCACTTGGACCGAAAACATTTACAACAGAAAGTCGCTTGTCATTTATTTATGAATTTTTGCATGAAGAAAATCTAATAAAAATCAAAAAATGCTGTTAAAAGATTTTTCTTTTCATATGTGGGCAATTAAGATAATTGGATTCAGTACGGATTGAAATATTCTATATGCCATGCACTGGAAAGATCTTGGTTTATGACATAGTGTACTGAGCAACTGCAGCAATTAATTAGTGGGAACACTCTACATCATCTATCACCCCACAAATCCCTCATTTCCTAACAATTTTCCATTTTGCTTGCTTCCAAATCATCAACTTTAAGAACTGTTTCCTTGTTGCTAAATGTTCCACTCATTGACAGCTGACATTGTAACGAGATAATCAATTCTTCAGCATTTATGTCACCTTTCAGTGTTTTTAATGTTATGGTTGATTGGTGTATGAGTGTATCTAATAATAATAATAATAATCTTTATTTATATAGCGCCAACATATTCCGCAGCACTTTACAGCACTTTAGAGGGTATAAGCACAGACAAACCAGACATTACATTATAAAAAGGCTACTTACAAATGAGACACGAGATGTGAGGGCCCTACTCGCAAGAGCTTACAATCTATCTAATGTTTACTTTGCTATAGTGATTCATCTTGCCTGTATCATCACTCCATTGCAACCAACAATCACAGAGCGCATAGTGGACCTTGTTCTGATTTTCTGACTTTTCAGTGATCAGCAGTGTTCAAAGTCCTATCAATCTAACATGAAATCCCTATTGTGTTGTACCTTGAAAAAACCCTTTCACATCTTCCTCACGAAAGTGTAAAGTCCTACACAGCTGGGATAACACACTTTGCACAGGATGTAGGATAAATGTTTTGACACAATGAAATTTAGTGATTGATGTTTTTTCTCTTTTTTATTATAATCGTTTGCCACAACCAAAATGCAATTACCTCCTTTCCTGCTCAGACTCTCTTTTCTGGAATAAACAGCATGATGCTATTGCCCAAAGAGTGAAAATGATCCATTCTACATCATCAAAAGCAAGGCCATTTGTTTACTGTAATCACCCCTTCAGCTTAGACTTCACCTAGAATCCATCTGCCTTTATGCAGACAAAAGCTAACAAACCAGAATGCATTGGGAGAATACATTGCATAATCTGAACACCCTTGATGTAAAGATGGTTCTGTATGGGTTTTGAAAACAGATGACACAGCATTTTCAGAGAATCCAAAAATTCTGATTAGAAACGTCAACTTAATAATGTTGTTTTCAGCAAATGAGTCATAGAAATATAAGTCTTATCAGTCACATGCACGCTATCCAGTTAATTTTTGATGGCTCACTCCAGCATATTAATTATGTATTATGGCTTCAGGCACTGAGTATATAAAATAGATCAATTTCATATTCAGGAAATGTTCATGTCAGTTACAGAATACAGTTCTCGTATTTTTAACAACATTTCTTACCACTTACACTAATCACAATAACATCTTGAAAATATAAAAGTGATGAAATATGTTAGAACAATAATTAAAAGATAAGCCAAAAAAGTGAATTAAATGACACTGCACTTTTCTTAAATTAGACCTTGTTCACAAAACATTTGCCACATATTTTACATCAGTCATTTCAATAAGTTTAAAAATACAATAAATTTTCTCCCCACTAATTAAATAGGGCTACAATATTAGATAATTGCCACACAACAGGACTGCTATTTAATGCTAGATCATTAGGGAAGCTGCTGAAACCCATATTTATCACTCGGATGAAGCACATCCACCCTGTCTCCTGTTCTTGAAAATCTTGTTGTCAGTGGAGTTATGGAAACAAGCTAGTGGTCCAACTTCCACTAATTTATCGTGTTTCATCCATAGACAGGTTCTACATGTAAACATTAGTCTACAGTAAAATGAGCTTGTAGGGAATTGTGTGCTTCCAATTTTGTGGGAACAGTTTGGGTAAGGTCTTTTCATGATTTAGCATAACAATGCTTTCATACATGGCACATAAAAATGTTTTACAAAGTTATCATGTATGAACTGACCTATATAGAGCATAACCTCAACCCCATCAAACACATTCAGAATAAACTGAGATACCAACATTTCTTAGCTACTAAACATTAGTGCTTCACCTTACTAATGCTAATTTGGTTAAATGAATGAGAATCCCCACAATTATATTCTAAATTGAAACAGTCCCAAAAAATAGGTATATGTTAAGTGATCGCATAGATGCCTGAATGGCCATCAACACATATTTTAGATTAATTTTATAGCAGCTGGTTTGCAGAACTAGGGAAATGTGAGATACCTACCTGGCTCCAAAATTCAGTTGCATTCAATGCATTTATTCGTTTTACAAGGGAGCTATTCTCTGCTACTTGCCCCACCAATTGCCACTTTTTGTGTAATGAAGTCTGTGTGATAGCCATGAAGCCACCTGGGCCATTCTGCAGGTACCTGTAAAAAGAAATGCCAAGCATGGCTTGCAGCGCTAAGAAACAGCATGGAAATAGAGAATAACGAGTATTTATTTTTATGTTTAGTACAATTGTATGAGGTGAGGCACAATTTTCAGGGGAAAGAGAATACATTATTAGTATACTTTCACATGGCATATTGCGGCACGTGAAGGCAACTGCCGCAGTACTCCTTCATTTGCGCTGTTGAAAGTACACCCTGGTGATTGAGAGTTGCTTCTTAGATGGTTCAAAATCTGCCTGGCACGAGAGAGATGTGTAATGATATCATCTCCTTTTTGTAATTTTCCTAATAAACTTGTCCATTTTTGTTACCTATTCAGTGTTTTTACAGAGGTGTTGCAAAAGTAAAAAAAAAATTCTATTGTCAGCACCTTCAGCTGACATATGTTGGACATACTGAGATCACCAATGCAACCAGTTATTGCCTGCAGTAGTGAAGTGTCATTGTATTGGTGCTGGCATGTAAACAAGACTTACAGGGCACTTTGGGACCATTGGCCCTGGAGTAGAAGGGGATTTAAAAAGTTAGTAATGTATTCTCTATCTTACTTTTGGAGCACCCCTTTAACTACTAATAAAATATAGAAATATATTTTAAGAAATTATGTAGGCACCAATAAGTAATGCAGCTTCAGCAGTCATCTCCAAAAAACTACCTTTTGGTAAGCTAAATCTTCTAAGCGTTTACATGTGAAGACCCAAAGATAAATTCCAAATGTCATCACCATCAATAGCTAATGCTCTGAAAAAATGAAAGGAAAGCTCCCATTGATTGCTACGGGCAACAAAGAAAGTCTTAGATCTACACAGTTTTGTACATGCTCACCATAGTAACTGGTAGTGGTGTACATAGAAGAGAGTGGGCCCCATAGAAAATATCAAGTTGGGGCATTGACATTTCCATGATCTGTGGTCCAGTTCTCCAACTCCTTACTTTAGAGAAGGGATTTGCCTTTGATGCCATTGATGTCTGGTTTTAACATATTACAAATGCATGAGCTACACTATATCTGCTTTAACCAGGCTTAGTTATTCAGCACTGAAAATTACAGATTCTTCATACTTTTTCTTGAGGATAACTGTTTCAATAGAAAATTGATTTCTCCAATTAATATATGTCAGCTACATGGTTTTCTGTTTACTTGTTTGTTGACAAATATTAAATTGTTTCTGTTAGGAACTTAATTGCACGACCATCATATGCTTCATTTTCATATCTATTTGTTTACTTGATACATATTACCAAGCAAATGTTTTTATTTCCCATCCACACCATGGGGCTAAAATAGATTGTTCCGGTGAATCACAGTCGGCACCTGTATCCTCAGGTAGTAGGAGCTTATCTTTATACTCCTAGGAACTATTCCTGTGTTTGAAGTATTTAGCTTTCAGTGGTCCCTGATGAACTCTCTCTATTTTATATACTTGAGAGGATGAAACACGTCGGGACGTAGCACAGGTTATTATTTTATTTCTATACACCACCTAAGGTGAGTACTACTTTTTCTTTATTCAACCGAGGGAATTACAGGGTGTAACAGGGTAAGCTTGGATATATGACGCCACCCTTTTTGGGGGTGATAACTCAGTTTCTACGGTAATAGCAGTGAATTAGGTCTAATTTAGGGGCAGTGTTCATTGCCGACTACTTTTTCACCTGTATATGGATCGGAGGATCTCTTGGCTTTATGGAAATGGAGATAGGAAATATGAGGGAAGAGACCATTGCTGTATTTGTATAAGGAAATCTGTAAGTGATACCCTTCATAAACATTGTTAATTATCTATTGTATAATATACAGTGCTGAATATATGTACGGTGTTCTTTTGGATGACCGGGGATTCGCCAGCCATTGAATTCAGTGATAGATTGATCTTTTTTAAAAAACATATGTCCGTAAAGGTTATGTTTTAGCCATTGGCAATTATTCTGTGATACTGGTTTTAACATAATACAAATGTATGAGCTACACTATATCTGTATTAGCCAGTGCTCAGCACTGAAAATTACCGATTCTTCATAATTTTTCTTGATGATAACTGTTTCAATAGAAAATTGATTTCTCCAATTAATATATTTCAGCTAAATGCTTTTCTGTTTACTTGTTTGTTGACAAAAATTAAATTGTTTCTGTTAGGAACTTAATTGCACAGCCATCATATGCTTAATTTTCATATCTATTTGTTTACTTTATGCATAGTACCAAGCAAATGGTTTCATTTCCCATCCACAGAATAAATGACACATACAGGCTTATGAGCTGCTGCAGCAAAGCAGGTAATGACAGCTGCCAAATCATTCTTTTGAAATTCAATACAGATGCAGAGCATGGAAATATCCTTATTGTTCCATCAGCCTTTGTATGACTATAGAAAAGAACTTCCTTGCACGTTCTCTGTGTATGGCAATTTCTTTATAATATAACATGTATAGCTGCTGTAATAGTTGAGCAAATGTTACAAATGCTTTATCACACAATTCTTTTCTGTATAACTCAATGGGTAACTTTTTGAAAAGTCAGTGGAATGAAACTTTTGTTTCTTGGTAAAGCAAATAATGGAGTAATGTTTTATACATTTAATTTTCTTCTGTATTATTGCATTTTTTCAGATGTAGCCCTTTGTCTTCCAACAATGCCTTCAAAGAGGCGAGGAGTACAAACTATTGCAGATTCTCCTCCCTTGAGCAATGCCAACATGGTGCAGACTTTCTAAATAAAACCCCATGTTACTAGCCCCTGAATAGTTTCTATTAGTGAAAACTGATGTGTGAGTGAGAAGTGGACACCATGATGCATATTAAGATGGAAAGCAGGAGTTGTAGTCAAACAGTGCACCTGTCAAAGCTAAATAGTTTGGACAGGTAGACGTGTTCAAATATTAAAGGAGTTTTCTCACTACATTGATTAGTTTTAAACATGTAGACAAGGGTAAATAAAGAATTTTACTAACTACATTGCTGTTCTGATTTTGCTTTATTTAGTGGTATAGAAGATTTAACTACTGCTTATGTAAACAAACTTTCCTAGGTTACCAACCATTTCACTTTGCTCTCATTATTCCAACAACCATGTCCAACCATGGTGACTCACTCCCTGCTGAGTGCTCTCTCCAGCACAGGAGCTTGTTTATCTTAGTTAATGACTATCTTTAACCCTTTACAAACCTCATTGACTTATGTCACTATAACTTGCTCAGCTAGGAATAGCAGAACTGATATGCCAATCACTGCTATAGAACCACCCACAGCCTAGCCACAGCCTAACTATGTGAGTCTGAAGCTGGCTGTGGCTCTGCAAAGCAGCATGGAGAGAACACCACTTTAAAACTGCAGCAGTAATAGGAGAATCAGGATAAAAAATAAAATAAATAAATGAATCTTGTTGCTTAGGCCCAGAGGGTTTCTTTATAAAACCCAGAGCACTTGGGAAATAGCTAATGACAGCACCAACTGGCGTTACTAGCCTTATAAAAAGCCAGCAGCTTATGCGTGTCTGTGACCTTCGGCAAAAAGATGCAATGCAGAAAGACCGAGGGGTGCAAGGGGAAAAAAGCCAGCTACCAAAAAAGGTAAGAGGACGTTGAATAACATCACTGTTTGCAGCAGCTAACCATTTTGGCTCTTAAGAAGGTTGACAAACAATGGGCCCCACTTCTCATAGATCAGATAGGATTGCCCCTTTAAGAATTTACTCCAACTCAGAACAGTTTCCAAAAGGTAGGTGTGAAAAGAAATACCTTTTTCCTCTAATAATCTTTCATTTTAAAATACAGAGGACAAAAAGTATTGACGGCTAGTCCTCTGTACATTATTTACATTTCTGCAGTACAATGAGTAACAAAAGAGACATCATCTGCTGCCTACATAAAACAATTGCAAAAAAAATTACATAATCAATGATGACAATGCAAAACTCACATTGTTACTACAGTTTACTTTTGAGTTTATAAAAAAGTAACATGAATTTATAATTAAGACAAAAAAGTTGACACTTGAAACAATGAATATTGTTTTAATGATAAAACCTTTGTTTTCTTGATGGATCTGAATTTATGAATCTAGCCTTCTTCCTACTGTGGTCTGGATTAATTATCCATAACTATTATTCTATACACAATATAAAATAATTAATTAATTATTACATTTAACAGTAACAAATGAGAAACGTGAAAAGAGATTAGAGCTTACCATTAAGCACCCTCCTACTACTATTAATCATTATATCACTACGTTTCAGCAAGCACTAGTACAAGCAGAATTGTCTTCCCTGTTGTCCTCCTTATTTTGATTTGTTTCTTGTCCCCTCAGGTTTGCTGATTTAGCTAAACCAGTTTACTGAAACATTTTAAGTCAGCTGTGAGCAGTCAATGCCAATGGCTTTAAGCGATAACAAAAACTGTCACATAATGCTTCCAAATCTCTAGTGTTCAACAGTTTGAAAATGGGATCTACAGAGAAAGGAATAATTACAATTGGACAGAAAGAGTAATCACTGCTTTCTAAGTAGTTTAGTCTGTTAAAAATGTATATGAATCATCTTGGAACGTAAAAATGTTATGCATTTTGAGACATCAAAACAATGCATACATAATAAACATAAATTGCTTTCATAATGTATCTACAAATTCTTTCAATTTTTGCATTGTTTTATGTCAATAAACACAAAATAAATATTGTAATAGTAATTTCGTTTGTAAAAGAAAAATGTCATCAAACATGGTCCTTAAAAAAGTAACTGACTCCTTACTTTCTATGACTCTGGATTCTGGGGTTCTAGTAAGCCACTATGATACTCATTAGAGGAAATTTATTAAAGTCTCTTGGTTCTAAAGGCTCCAGTAAGCCACTCTGATGCTCATTAGGGGAGTTTTATTAAAGTTGGCACAAAGTTAAAGGAGAGCTTTGAGCTCTCCCTTCTGAAAATGAATGACGAAAACTAGTAGGTTTCTAAAGGCTATTGGTGAACTTTTCTACTGCTCCAGTTTTGATAAATCTCCCACGCAATTTCTAAGCAGAAAAAGTTTTGTTTGTTATTCCAGAGTGCTTCCAAGATAGTATCAAAAACTCACCCAGAAAATCACAAGAGGGGACAATAATGTTTACGTTACTGTGGGCCTAGCTTTCTTCAGATAAGGTCAGCATTTATGCTTTGGGAGTTACATGACCTAAACCACTACTAGCCAACATACATTTGTCTTCTGCTTGCCAGAAAACTCCTTGAGGGCCCCTGAAGACTTAGGGGACAGCGTTTTGTCAAATTAAACTAAACTTTGTAGCTTTTGAAAGATATGGATCTTGTTATACTTAGTATGCAACAAAAATAAAATTCCATAATCAGAAACTAAACCTACAGTCAAACATGATGGTTGTAGCAAAATTGCATTAAAATACTTCCTAGAGTCTTGAGCACCTTGCCACTTTTACACAGCTCTGTGTTTTACCCTCTCTGTTGCCTAGCACTCTTGTCCTGGCTCCCAATGTCCTTCTCACTGTGTTTTTCTGCAGTGGGTCACGTGGATGCACAAACTTTTGGTCTTTTAAAGGTTGCTAAAAAATTGGAAGTCTTGTACATCCTGCTGTCATTTTGTTTGCAACAGCAACTTCGTGTGTTACATTCATGTTTTTGCAACCAGTAACTAGTAGCACAGGTCTTCATCTTCCACCTTACCATGGAAACCCCAAGACTCACAGAGGTATCCTTAATAAGTAAACAGTCTATTTTTCATTTTCACCTCTTCTCTCCTTCCGAAGCTTCCTACTTGCTTCAGTTACATCAAGGTACCTTGACAGAGGGCCATTATGCCTTTCAGTTCCATACTATGGCTTATGAGTAGTGTTGATCGAACTGTTCAAGAAAAGTTAAGTCTGAGTCAAACATCTCGATTTTCTCGAACTTGAACCGAACATTTTACTGTTTATTCAAGTAAATGTTCGACATTACCATGACATTCGACAAATTATTTAACAGTTTTCAGTGCCTTTCTGCACTTTTTGCAGCCCTCCATTCAGTGCAGAGCACAGAAAAGTGTCGAAAACTTCTCTGGCTGCTAAAATCACATGACCATGTTATATACTGTATATTTCACTATATTGCGTTCTGAATGCCATTTTCAGCTCACTCTCTGTATTTTAAATAGTGATTGGTTGGTGAAAATTATTCTGAGTGGAGAATAGTTAATTTTGGCAGTTTTGGATGTTCAGTAATTGTATAGCACACCGTCTCCAAATCTTCTATACAAAGAAATATATTTTAAATAGTGGTTGGTTGATGATGTAGAAGGCCCGACTGTTTTGCAATTGTGTAGCTCTCCTTTAGGTGGTGGTTCTAGGTCGAGGGCGGGTACAGGATGGCAGCTCAGCTCACAGAGTAGAGCGCATGAAGCTAGCCAGGGTTCTGCCGACGGTCAGGATGAAGATGTGGAAGAGGATGAGGAGACAGGGGTGGACAACACCTGTACTGATTACCTTTTAGTTTTAAGAGGTTGGCAAAAATTACAGGAGGAGGAGGATGAAGAGGAGTAAGATACCGTTAGTGCCCTTTGACCCCGAGGCTTGGAAGATCCCGGCAGCATCTCACACATGAGTGCTTGGATGCTACATTACCTGTAACATGATCCACACATCATGGCAATCAAAATGAACAGCGATTATTGGGTGGCCACCCTCCTTGATCCATGTTACAAGACAAAAGTGAACAATTTCCTTCCACCCACAGAAATTGACAGTAAAATGCAGGATTTTGAGACAGTGCTCATTGACCAAAGCGAGACATCTTTTGCATCTTCACATTCTAATATCATGGTGGAACAACGTCAGCAACGTGACAGCAGTAGAATGGCAAATAGACGCAGCAGGCAGTGTGGCAGAATCCTACTGGGCGACATTTGGCAATCGAATTTTACCACCTCATTAACACCTGCAAGGCAGGGCAGCATTCAGACACACAGAGACCGCCTTAAGACCATGGTCCATGACTACCTGTGGTTCAACATCGTAAACTGTAGCACGTCTTCTGGACAACATTTAAACTACACAACATCTCATATCTGTAGTTCCTGTGCCTGCTTCATCTACAAATTGTATTCTACTGCTGCCAACAGCTGGATTTACAAGTCTTAAAGCTGAATTTATTTAGAAATATACACCTGTATGACCTTGATGTGCACTGCATACACCTCTTACCCCTCCTCCTTGCAACCCTCCAAATCTTTATTTTTTAAATGTCTCCACCTGTATTACCACCAAATGTACTAAGTCCTGTTAACCTGAACCTCGATGTTTCCCATTGGCATGTTCTTTCTGCCACCAATGGTACTGCTGCCTAATCTTGTAGAACCGGAACCTCCAAGTTCCCCATCGGCATGTTCTCGCTGCCACCAATGGTACTGCCGTCTAAGCTAGTCCAGCCTGCAGAGGCGTAAGTTCAAGTTCTTGGGCCCTGGTGCAAAGCGTGAAATAGCCCCCGCATTACCAGGGCTGCTATCAGTCATCTATAAGCTGTTTCAAGGCCCCATACAACCATATCAAAGGGCGCCCCCACCTATTACTAGTTGCTATTTTTAAACATATCAGTGGGCCCCTTTTTGATAAGGACCCCTGACAGGAGTACTGCCCTTACTGCCCTATTGGCACCCTTGCCAGTTACCATGTGCTATTTCCAATACCGGTGTCTTTTTATATGTTAAAGGGGCCTTTGGGCCCCCTCAGGATGCAGGGCCATGTAGCGGCTGCTACCGCTGCACCCCCGATAACTAGGCCCCTGCCAGTTGAACCTCCATGTTCCCCGTTGGGATGTTCTTGCTGCCACCACATATATCGCATGTACAAAGCTTGCAAGCAGAGGCGTAACTTGAAGTTCTTGGGCCCTGCTGCAAAAAGTGTAATGGGTCTCCTGCCAGTTACCGTGTTACCATTTTTCAATTTTTTTTATGTTAACTTAATATATGATTCCACCACATGAATAGAATGAGGTGGTGAAAATTCACTCTTGGTCCTCAAACCCAGATCTTTAAGATATATACTCTAACAATTCTCCTCTCCTGCCTCACTAGATATTCTCTCAGTATCCTCAGACTTAGCTATTCCCCGATCATGAAAAAATGTCTTCAAACGTAAATTCCTGTAGAAATTTTGCAAGTATAACTCAAATTGGAGTCAATCTATTGGCGCCACAGGATTGAATGATAAACCCTTATTCAATACTTAAATTTCTAACTCTGACAAAGTCAATTAAGAAATATTAACTACCAAGTTCACCTGAGATGTTAATTCTGCGGATGTCCCCTCCTCACCGGTTGTTGTCGATCTGCTTTCTGTCTGGGAAAATTCCTCTTTCCTCTTCCTCTTCTGTTGTTGATGATGTTTCTGACCTCCCCTAATCGACTTATATCCCTTCCAGGGGGTTGGTGATCTAAAAAATTGGAACAATTGGATTCATTCGTGAATTCAGAATCCGCCGTAATATAGCCAAATTTTGCCTGCCCAAATCTTCTAGGTTTCTTTCTTCCATGTATGTTCTAAGATACAGCTAATGAGCATGTCCGTTGCCCTTACTCGCCGCATCATGAACCGGGACATACGCCTCTTAATCAGATATATAAGATACGACTAATAGTCCCTATAAAATATCCATATACATTTACCTACCATTATTAAATCGCAGACTATGATCCTCAGTATGTACATTTCATCCTCATGCTTTTAGAGATTGTCCTCAGGAGGAATTATTTCCTGTTTGGGGACAAGTTTTATCTCCAGAAGAGAGGCACTGCAATGGGACCAATGTAGCCCATGTATGCCAATATTTTTATGGCAACTATGGAGGATGAATTTGTATGTAATTCCATCCTGCGCTGGTGGCGCTATATTGATGATATTTTTATGATTTGGACAGGGACCCTTAATGATTTAGAATCTCTACATAGACATCTGAATGGCTGCAGAGCTTGTTTATCGTTCACCAAGGTTGTATCACGTGAGTCATTGCAGTTTTTGGATACGTTGGTGTATGTTAAAGAAGGCCAACTTGAAACAGATTTATTTGTCAAGGTTACTGATTTTAATAATCTTTTGGAGTGTAACAGTTTTCATCCTAAACATATGCATGATTCCCTACCATGGAGTCAACTGCTTAGAGTTAGGAGGATTGTATCTGAGGATGATAGATTGGATTCCCGAGTTGGTGAAATGTGTGATAAATTTATCTAACGGGGTTATCCAAGAGTGCTTTTGGATAGACATCGTTCTAGAGTACATACTGTGAAAGGGAAGACAATTTAATAACCAGAAAGAAACAGGGTCACTGTATAATCCCTTTTGTCACCACATACACTCATTTAGGTCCACACTGTCACGGCGCACTTTTTCGCCGTGAAGCAGCAAGGCACGGTAGGGGTTAATCGCTCTAGTCAGTCGACACATCCAGGGAAAAGCCGGGCTGATGAGCTTAAGTGACAGCTCGGCTCCTAATCAAGTCAGAGGGTGTGTCGCACTGGCCAATAGGAGAGCCCGGAGGCCACACCAATCGTCTGCTGGGGCGGGCTCTGGGTTCCTCATTTAAACTCCCTCATTTCTCTTAGTCCTTGCCTGAGAAAGGTTTACCCTTGCTATTTCCCGTGTTCCCTGTTGGTATTTGCTCTCCTGATTTCTGACCTCAGCTCCCTTCCTGACCTCGCCTTTGCCTCCGACTTTGTACTGCGCTCCTGACCGTGTTTGGACCCCGGCTTGTTTTTGACTACTCTTTTGGCTTACGTTTCTTGGCATATACGTTCCCGTACTGTGACTGACCCAAACTGTTGGACTTTGAGTTTCCCTGACTGCCCTGCACCTAGCAGCGTAGGGGCTGTCATCCAGTTTGTGTCTGCCGCCTAGGGCAGCATGCCTAGTAGGCAGGGACAGTGGGCTGGGTGGCAGTCAGGGCCCAATGCACCTCCTCTTACATGACATTTTCTCAGGCCGTACCTTACTGCTCCCCAGGTACCAGGAACCCCATGATTGCGCTTGTGGAGCAGATGCAGGGACTTACCCAGTTGGTCCAAGACCTG
Organism: Phyllomedusa bahiana; assembly: GCA_025379985.1. NCBI lineage: Eukaryota > Metazoa > Chordata > Amphibia > Anura > Hylidae > Phyllomedusa > Phyllomedusa bahiana. Next base: position 18,228 of record JAODAL010040377.1, read on the forward strand.
GCACTGAGGGTACAGCATCAGGAGACCTCCCAGGGTACCCCACAAGGTGGGAACCCTCAGGTATCACTTTCCCATTCGGTGGAACCCCTCCATTCAGCTACCCGGGACACAAGAGGGCTTTTCTGACTTTTAGGGAGGGATGTCGGCTGTATTTTCGACTCCGCCCACGTACCTCTGGTAATGAGGAACAGAGAGTGGGAATTGTCATGTCCCTTCTCCAAGGGTCCCCCCAGGAGTGGGCATTCTCACTACCCCCTGACTCACCGGAATTGTCTTCTGTAGACAGATTTTTTGTCTCTTTGGGACTTCTCTTCGACGACCCTGATAGGGAGGCGGTGGCCGAAACTCAGCTCACCACCTTAAGGCAGGGTAAGAGGACTGTAGAGGAGTATGCCTCTGAGTTTCGTCGCTGGTGCGTTCCTTCGGGGTGGAACGACCCAGCCCTCAGGTGCCAGTTCCGGGTAGGATTGGCTGACCATGTTAAGGACATGTTGGTGGCCTATCCTTCTCCGGGCACTCTGGATGACGCCATCGCTTTGGCAGTCCGATTAGACAGACGGTTTAGGGAGAGACGTCGGGAGCAGACCCTTCCTCCATTGCCCCGCCTTACTCCACTACTCCGTTCTGCCACTGCCCCAGAACCTTCGAGTGTGGTGATACCCACTGAGGAGCCTATGCAGGTAGGGGCCTCTTCTGCAGGTACTACCAGTGACCGCAGGAGCTCACGTCGCACCCAGGGACTGTGCTTCTACTGTGGCGGAGAAGGTCATCGCATCCGTGAGTGTCCCAAAAGGAGGCCCTGGCCGGAAAACTCCAGCGCCTAGGTGACTCGCCGGCGAACAGGTATTCCCTATGGTATCAAAAAAGTTGTTGTTGAAAGTGAAAAATTCACATTTTTCTTTGTGTGAATCTGGGAGTGCTTTTGTAGATTCAGGATCAGCTTCCAATTTTGTGGATGCTTCATTCGCTAAGCGTCTGGGCCTTCCCTGGAGGCATCTAGCTGATCCCATGCGGGTTGTGGCTATTGATTCTTCCCCGTTGGCTAAGGGTGGGTGCAGGCTTCTTTGTTAAGAAAAAAGATGGAAGTCTCCGCCCATGCATTGATTATTGTGAGCCTCATAAAATAACGATAAAGAATCACTATCCCTTACCATTGATTCCTGACCTGTTTAATCAAATCCAGGGGGCTAAATGGTTTTCCAAGCTGGACCTAAGAGGGGCTTATAACCTTATTCGTATCAAGAAGGGGGATGAGTGGAAGACCGCATTTAATACCCCAGAAGGCCATTTTGAATATCTTGTTATGCCTTTTGGGTTGTGTAATTCTCCCGCAGTCTTCCAGAACCTGGTAAATTATGTTTTCAGAGAACTCATTGGTCATTGTATGGTTGTATATTTTGATGACATTTTAATTTATTCACAGGACTGGCCATCACATGTTAAACATGTACGGCAGGTTTTGCAGATCTTGAAGGTTAACAGTTTATTTTTCAAACTTGAGAAGTGTGTTTTCGGCTTTCAGGAGGTACCTTTCCTGGGATATGTTTTGACTCCTAACTCGTTTCGCATGGATCCCGGGAAGGTTCAGGCAATTCTTGATTGGGTTCGTCCTTCCTCCCTGAAAGCCTTGCAGCGGTTCCTGGGCTTTGCTAACTATTATCGAAAATTTATCCGAAATTTTTCTGTTCTCGTTCGGCCACTTACTGATATGACTAAAAAGGGGGTTAATATCAGTAACTGGCAACCCGGCAACCCGAAGCCTTAGAAGCTTTCAAAAGGCTTAAGCAGTGTTTTGTCACTGCCCCAGTGTTGGTTCAAGCAGACTATACCAAACCCTTCGTCGTTGAGGTCGATGCTTCTGAGTTCGGAGCAGGGGCAGTCCTATCTCAGGGGTCGACCGCCCTGACCAATCTTCGGCCGTGTGCTTTCTTTTCCCGTAAATTCTCCTCAGCGGAGAGGAACTATGATGTCGGGAACCGTGAATTGTTGGCCATTAAGTGGGCCTTCGAGGAATGGCGCCACTTCCTCGAGGGTGCCCAACACCAAGTCACGGTCCTAACAGATCATAAAAATCTTACCTTTCTAGAGAACGCTAAAAGGCTAAACCCACGTCAGGCTCGTTGGGCATTGTTCTTTACTCGCTTTAATTTTGTCGTCACTTACAGACCAGGGTCTAAAAATGTTAAAGCTGACGCGTTATCTAGAAGCTTCTGTGCCAGTCACTCACCTCGGGAGGATCCAGTACCTATATTACCCAAGGAGATGATTGTCTCAGCCATGTCCCCCGATTTAGCCACTGAGATTAAGACACACCAGGACATGAGACCTGCTAATTGTCCGGCTTCTAGAGTCTTTGTCCCCACTCAGTTTCGGCTACGCTTGTTAAAGGAATTGCATGATTCTGTATTATCCGGACATCCCGGAGTGTCTGGCACAAAGAGGCTCATCTCTCACAATTACTGGTGGCCTTCTTTGTATCGTGATGTGGAGGCCTACGTGGCAGCGTGTGACATTTGTGCTCGGGCAAAGGTTCCCAGAACTCGTCCTCCTGGGGAACTTTGTCCTCTCCCCATACCCGAGCACCCATGGACCCACATCTCCATGGACTTTATGACCGATCTTCCTACCTCTGAGGGTAAGACGGTCATTTGGGTGGTGGTGGATCGTTTTAGTAAGATGTGTCATTTGGTTCCATTAAGAGGTTTGCCGTCGTCCAAGAAGCTTGCCGAGCTTTTCATCAAACACATTGTCAAACTACATGGGTTACCCGAGAATATTGTTTCTGACAGAGGGGTCCAATTTGTGTCCCGTTTCTGGAGATCTCTCTGTAAGGCTCTGGGTATCACCCTATCCTTCTCCTCGGCTTTCCACCCTGAGACTAATGGGCAGACGGAGAGGGTGAACCAAACCGTTACACAAAAACTTTGTTGTTTTGTCTCTGATCAGCAGGCGGATTGGGTTAAATACTTACCGTTAGTAGAATTCGCGATTAATAATCAGGATAATAGTTCATCTGAGGTCTCTCCGTTTTTTTGCAACTATGGTTTTCACCCGAGACATGCATCTTTATCCAGCGCTACGTCCGATCACAATGGGGTGGATGCTATCATTAAAGATCTGTGCACAGTCTGGGCCCAAGTTCAGAAGAACTTGGTCAACGCCCAGAGCATCTAAAAAAGAAAGAGTGACAAGAGACGTCTTTGCTCTAGTGGTTTTGCTGTGGGGGATAAGGTTTGGTTGTCCACCCGAAATCTTCGCCTAAAAGTGTCTTGCGGTAAATTAGCTCCACGATTTGTGGGTCCTTATGTGGTACAGGAAGTGGTGAACCCGGTGGCATAACATCTTAAGTTACCTCCCTTCCTCCGGGTTCATAAAGTTTTTCACCAGTCACTGTTAAAGAGGTACATTCCATCTCCGACTTCACCTTCGATACCCCCTCCTCCTGTTAGTGTAGAGGGTCAGTTGGAATATGAAGTCGCCCGCATCGTAGACTCCCGTAGAGTGCAGAGGTCCTTACAGTACCTTGTCCACTGGAAGGGTTATGGTCCGGAGGAGAGGTCGTGGGTTCCGGCCAGGTTCATCCACGCTGAATCTCTGATCAGGGAATTCCACGACTCTCACCCGGACAAACCCAAACCAGGGAAGGGTCCAGTGGCCCCTCCTAAAAGGGGGGGGTACTGTCACGGTGCACGTTTCCGCCGTGAAGCAGCAAGGCACGGTAGGGGTTAATCCCTCTAGTCAGTCGACACACCCAGGGAGAAGCCGGGCTGATGAGCTTAGGAGTGACAGCTCGGCTCCTAATCAAGTCAGAGGGTGTGTCGCACTGGCCAATAGGAGGGCCCGGAGGCCGCACCAATCGCCTGCTGGGGCGGGCTCTTGGTTTCTCATTTAAACTCCTTCATTTCTCTTAGTCCTTGCCTGAGAAAGGTTTCCCTTTGCTATTTCCCGTGTATCCTGTTGGTATTTGCTCTCCTGATTTCTGACCTCAGCTTGCTTCCTGACCTCGCTTTTGCCTCCGACTTTGTACTGTGCTCCTGACCATAGGTGTAACTTTAGGGGGTACGGAGGGGACTGGTCCCCCCCACTTTTTTCTGGGTGGGGTATGGTCCCCCCCACTTTTTAGCCACTTCAATAAAAAATAATCTATATGAAAGCATGAGAATACGATAAGTGGAGGAAGAAGTTAACCCCTTGCCTCCTATATTTCTGTGCATCTTGGGGGGACAGAGTAGATAGCAGCCACAAGTGTCAGTGCAGAGTGAGAGCAGTGCTGATTGGTAGAGCAGGAGTAAGCAGGGGCTGCTTCACCAATGAGAACGCTGCTCACAGTCCAGCACACACTGTATCTGGGGCTGTATCTTTCCCTTCCATTGTATACCACTTCCCTTTTCTCAGCCCTCAGAGAAGAAGAGAAGCTCTTGCCGAATGCCAACGGCACCAGACTACAGGAAGCAAGTAAGGAGTTGACAAAGGTGCAGATGTTGTGCGTGCATGTGAGTAGGGTACGTACTGTATATGTGAGAAGTATATATACTGTACAGCCATGTGTCTAGCCATGTCACGTCTTCCCTGCACTTACACGCCGGGAAAAATGAAAGTGAATGCGGCCGGCCCCGCAGTATTTTAGATGTATGGACTGGCCAGCGCGTGCTTCTAAAACACACGGCATATCGCATTACACCCCCTCCCCCCGCTATACACCTTGTGAACATACCTTAAGGGTACGTTCACGCAGAAGATATGAATGCTGATTCCGGGGTGGATTCATTGCTGGATCTGCCTCAGAATCGACATCCTATCCTACAGGAAACTGATTTACATTATACTCTATGTAAAATCAGTGTCGTTTAGATGACACTGATTTTACTTGAGTATTTTCGACGCGTACTGTGTTTTATGCACTAACAGCACTAATGGATAGGAAGCAGAAATCTGCCTCTGGCAGTCTGGGTCGTTTGCTCGTCGGAATGCTGCGTTTTCAAGTGCTGAATTTCCAACAAGCAAATTACACTGTCAGTGCCAAGAAACCATCATGTGAACCCACTCTAAGAGTGTAGTGTGTCTGTGTTCAATATATGTATATACAAACACAATTTCTGGGGTACCTTGTCTAATGTAGTCTCTGGGGTACAGTGAGTAATGTAATAATCTCTGGGGTATGGTGTAATATAATCTCTGGGGTACAGTGTGTAATGTAGTAATCTCTGGGTTACAGTGGGTAATGTAGTAATCTCTAGGGTACAGTGAGTAATGCAATATCTCATGTATGGTGTGTAATGTAATCTCTGGGGTACAATATAATGTAATCTCTGGGGTATGGTGTGATGTAATCTCTGGGATACAGTGTGTAATGTAATCTCTGAAGTACAGTGAGTAATGTAATTTATTTCAAGGGATCAGTGTGTAATAATACATTTTTGGGGTACAGTGAATTATATTATATCTTGAGTACAATGTGCAATTCATTACTAAGGTGCAGTTGGTAATGTGATTTCTATGTCTACCATGTGTAATATAATTTGATGGGGGATGGAGGAGGTTAAGTGAAATTTTCTGCATTGCACAACGTTTTTTATTTCCATCTAGAGGGGGAAATTATAGGTGGGCAGGTTCAGTTTCATTGCCAGGGCTGCATTTTAGTCCCAGTCCGGCCCTAGATTTCAGTAATTAGAGAGCTACTCATAACCTTACATTGCACCAAAAGTGTTTGCCATAAGGACTCAGCCTGACCTGCTGGGGGACCTCACAGCACTCACTCAGACCTAGCTGGGTTAGAAGGGACCACTTCACTGCAGGCAGAGGAGTGGAGAGAAGGGAAGGGAGGGGAAGTGAAAGGGAAGGCGAGTGAAGGACTGAGGGAGGGATAGGAAGATAGGGGATGAGAAGGAAAATTGTTCCCCCCCCCCACTTTTTGAACCAAAGTTACGCCCTTGCTCCTGACCGTGTTTGGACCGCGGCTTGTTTTTGACTACTCTTTTGGCTTACGTTTCTTGGCATATACGTTCCCGTACTGTGACTGACCCGGACTGTTGGACTTTGAGTTTCCCTGACGGCCCTGCACTTAGCAGCGCAGGGGCTGTCGTCCAGTTGGGGTCTTCCAGATATAACTGAATTTTTTGATGTTACAGTGATGACTTACCGTAGAAGAAATTTACATCATAGTTTGGTGAAATCCGATTTATCAGATAAAACTGTCAGTAAACAAACATATCTAGCCCCCCCTAGAATGGGAACTTTTCCTTGCCTGACTTGTGGTAATTGCAACAATATGATAAGAAGCGATACATTCTCTCACCCTTATTCGGAACGACAGATTAAGATCAAGGGTAGGTTTACTTGTAGGTCAACATAAGTTGTCTACATGATTACTTGCCATTGTAGTCTTACTTATGTAGGTGAGACTACTATGGAGGTTAGGGAAAGGATAATTAAGCAAAAAAGCACGATTAGACATCAGATGATGGAATTACCGGTAGCACATCACTTTGTGGAAAAAGGGCATACAATTGCCCAGTTGAAGTTTAGGGTTTTAGACCATGTAGCCCCCTTACGGGGAGATGGAGATTGTGAAAGACTGCTATTGAGGAAAGAACTTAAATGGATTTATGATCTAAAATCCTTACATCCAAAGGCCTGAATTTTGAGTTTAATACAAATAAAGTTTAACTCTGCCTCTTTTGCATATTTTGTGCAATACAGTGGGGTTAATGATCTGTATTTTTTAACATTGTTTTTAATATTTGTATATTTTCACTAACTTTCTAATAAAAAATTTTGTTTTGGTCAGCTGAGCAAGATCTAAAGATTACAATTAGGGATGAGTGAATCGATATTAACGATGTGGAATTCGTTTCGAATTTCAGGAAAAATTTGATTCTAAACGAAGCCGAATTTCCTGGCGATTCGTGGTAACGAATTGTCTTTTTTTTTCTAAAATGTCTTTTTAGCCCAATATCAGGCGCAGCCCCATTCATACATATGCTATGGGATACGTTCCACCAATCAGGAGTCGAGCTACTCGCTCCATTTTGTTCTATGGAGACAGAACTTTGAATCTGATTGGTGTAAGGAAAGCAGTAAATTCGTATCCACCAATCCTAGAGGGAATGACGATAGCTTGATTCTAGCCTATAGCGTCTCTCACAGCCAATCAGGGTCCGAACGACAAATTCCATTATGTTCTATGACGATAGGAGCTCTTTCTCTAATTGGCTCAAATGGAGGGGGGCTCTGCTGTTTCCGCCAATGGGGAAACAAGTGACGTTCTCCCTTAGCGTTCTATGTATATTAGCCCTATGTTTACGGACAACCTAAGGACCTAACCTTGTTTTATGATGTTAGATTAATTAAGATCATCTTATTAGTCAATTATTAAGAATTCATAATTTAATACTTAATTATTATTAAGTATGGTTCATAATTAGTAATAATCATAATCATATAATTAATAATAATATGAACACTTACAATAATAATTAATAAGACAATTATTAATTATTATTAATTAATTATTAGTATAAATTAGTACTTAATAAATTTATAAATGAATAAATTCATAATTATTACATTATTATTAAAAGCAATAGAATAATAAAATCCCTTGAATTAATCTAACATCATAAAACAAGGGAGAAGAATTGCCCTTAGGTCTCCTTAAGGAAATCCAACTTATCAAATATCAATAATTATAGAAGACACCTTGCAGGAAGCGGTGGAAAAAGGTATCATTACGATACAAACAAAACGAATGTTAACTAAGGTTCATCCACGGGTACCTATTTTATGTATGGTTCCCAAGGTGCATAACTCAGTGGAAGCCCCTCCTGGGAGACCCATTGTCTCGGGAATTAACGCTATGTTAGAAGCTCTAGTCGTGTTTCTTGATAGTTATTTACAGTCAGCAGTCAAAATAGACCCTTATGCTTTGCAGGATATGGGGAAATTTCTTAGGGCCATTGCCATGATCGATTGTTCTAATGTCACTTCGATATTTACTTTGAACATTAAGGTCTTGTTCACAAATATCCCTTATGTAGAGGGCGTGTCAGTGGTGAGGAAGGTTCTCTGTAACAATTGGGCTTTATCCAATGCATATATCACATTTCTGTTGCAGTTATTAGAGATAGTATTGACAAAAAACTTTTTTAGATTTGGTGACAAGTACTATCTACAGCTACAGAGGACCTCGATGGGGTCCCCTGTAGCGCCAAGTTGCGCAAACATTTTAATGATGTTTTTTGAAAAAAATCATATATGTGATTCTCCCTTTAAAAGGAATGTGTCATCAAAAATGACTTATTGTTCAACACATTTTTTAAGAATTTTTGGTTTTCAATATTTTTTAATAATTCTTAAGTCCTGCAGTTTTCACTTTGGCCACTAAGCCTAATAATAGTCTGACACTTCCTGTTCTGTAGAGAAAGAGTCTCAGTTGTCTGCTAATTATCATCACAAAGAGGGTCAAACTGAAAGGCGACACTAGCGTGAATAGATAACACAGGATCCACCAGTCACAAGAAGAGATAGTCACAGTTAACTCTTTCACCTCCCTGCACACTGATTTCTTCCCAGGTCACAGAGCATGACTAGAAAACTCCCCTATAGAAGTGAATGGGACTTAGTCAGTCTTAAGTATCCTGTGTGCATGAAGCTACTGTAAAGCATCTCTCTGACTACTGTTAAAGCAGTGCAAACAAGGCCTAGTGGCCAAAGTGAAAACTGAAAGACTTAAGAATTACTAAAAAATATTGAAAGTGATATGAAAAATTAAAACAAAAAACAACCAAAAATTCCTAAAAAATGTGTTTAACATAAAAATTGGACTTAAACAATGAATCACTTTTTGATGACACATTCCCTTTAAGGAACATATTGTCACTTGGTTTAGATATGTTGACAATGTGTTCCTTCTGTGGTTTGGATCAGAACCACAGTTGGAACACTTCGTCAAATATATGAATGACATTCATCCTCTCATTTAATTCACTCTAACTAAAATTCAGGAAGCAGTATCATATTTGTATGTTTGGGTACAAAAAAGATGGGATGACCCTTAGTACCACATTGTATACAAAGAGTACTGATTGTAACAATGTGAGGTCAACATGTACCTCAGGTTTTTAAAGGAACCCCGAAAGCTCAGTTCATCAGAGCACGTCGAATTTGCTCTGATGACGATAGGTATTTATTAGACATGAAGTGAATTATTGAAACATTTTCAATAGTGGATACGAAAGGGAAGAACTAAGAACTATGGGGTTAGAGTTTTTTTCACTATCTAGACAAGAGTTGTTACAGGTGAAAGAAAAGAAAGGGGAACAACAATTTGCTTATATCTCGACATATGATAGACATGCAGGGATTATCAAACAGGCTATTGTGAAGTATTAGAAAATTTAGCAGTCTGACCCTAAGTATGATAATCTATTTAGGGATACTCCACGATGGATCTATTGCAAAGGTAAGACACTAGGTCAACAATTGACTTCTTCTGATATAAATTGCAACAACAAAGACTCTGGGCAGACAGTATTGAGAACCATCAGATAAGGTACATTTGCCTGTTTGAGATGTCAAAACTGTACATCTATAATTAAAAGTGAGCATATCCAACATCCTACTAAAGGTTTTCCAATTAAAATAAGAGGCTTCCATACATTCAATAGAAGTGGAGTAATATATATGCCCCTGTGGAAAGATATGCATCGGACAGACCAGCAGATCTGTAAAACTAAGGATCAATGATCCGACAATATAGGGTTGAAACAACTGCCCTTGATAGTGATGTGACAGATGATAAGAAAAGTTTTGGGGAAACGTCAGTAGCAAGACACTTTGTTAAAGAAAGCCACGGACTTTCTGAACTACGTTGGTGCGTGTTGGAACAAGTCATTTGTAGGTATAATTCACAATTAGGTATAAAGTTATTACAGAGGGAAGCATTTTGGATTACATCATTAGAGGCTCTGATTCCGAAAGGTTTAAATGAAAATTTTAACCTTAAAGTATTCCAGTGGATAACTTGTTAATAGGTGTTGAGGAGGTTAATTATGTTTTAATTTGTATTATCTATTATGTATATAAGGAGTGGTCTTACCTACAACATGCATGCTTGAGGAAGGGGAGGAGTTTTCCCCGAAGCGTCGCACGTTGTGAGTTCTGTTCCGCCCAGCTGTCGGTTTCTCCGGTCTACGTCGATGTGGGAGCAGTGATGGACTAAGTTTTGAATGGCTAGGCTAAGCCGCAACAAATAACTTGAGCATGGCGTGTGTTCTGCTCCGCCCAGCTGTTGGCGTCTCCGGTCTACCCTGATATGGGAGCAGTGATGGACTAAGTTTCGAATGGCTAGACTAGGCCGCAACAAATAACTTGAGCACGGCGTGCGTTCTGCTCCACCCAGCTGTTGGTGTCTCCGATGCGGGAGCAGTGATGGACTAAGTTTCGAACAGCTAGGCTAAGTTGTTACAAATAACTTGAGTATAGCAAAAATCTATATAATTGACATATGGACATTTTAACCCATGAATAGTGGTTATATGTTCACCGAAAACTATGACTAAAAAGTAATGATTAAAAGGTTCGCTGATCTTTCAAAAGTTTATGAAGATGTATTAACAGGATTGGAGGTGTCCTGTATTTTAATCAGCCAAGTATGGGTATACTCAAGGCTGGGACAAGACATTTTGGTGCCCTAGGCACATAAGGCAAATGGCGTTCCCCTCCTTTCTCCCCGCCTGCGTGCAGTTGAAATTTCAAAATTCCCCTAAAAATATGAGCGTAACTGGCTCCGTTTTTTACACACACGGGACAAATTTCTGTTACTGAGAGGCCATCGACATATCATTTATGACAACATCCTTTGTAACCATTGGGTTACTGTGAAAAACAGTCCCTTAACATATAGCATGGAGAAAAATAGAGCAAAAAGTGTTATTTGGACTACATTTGCACTATTGGCTACACCAGCTACACCATGATATACGTTGGGAGAATGTATTTCACAGTGTCTCAGTAGTTACCAGAGATGTAGTCAAAAATGAAAGTTCAGTGGTCTCTGAATGCCAAGTTATGCAGGCATCAGCCCAACTGCATCCAGGTTTTAAAACTTGTGTGGATGCAAAGTGGCTGATACCTGCAAGAACTAGCTTCCATAAGTTACCAGCAAATGATGAGTTAGCAGTGCTGAACACTACTAGTGACACAGTGGACTCAGCAGCCATAATAAAAATGACAATAACAAACATAATTATTATAAAAAAAAATATTTTCTTAGGACTGAGCTGGCACAGGCTGTGTGGAGGAGGCACACTGCCTCAACAGTCATCACTCAGCAGCCAGGGCGAGACTGCAATGCCCTGACTTACATGAGAGCAGGAACGGAGGCTACTGCTCTGCTCCATGACAGCAGGGAGATTGGCTCACCTCTGCTCCTGTTAGGAAGTCATCTGTCACTGTCTGTGACTTTCTTATCTGGTCCCAGGACTTTGAAGATCACGTTCAGACTGGGCCGCCGGGGGACCGGGGAATCCCCCTGGTGGGCCCCCCCCCGAGCTGCTGTGGGCCCTGGAGGCAGTGCCATCGCTCCCCGGGGCCCGACCGCGCATCCGGTCTCTGAACGCTCGGGACCCGCGACCCGAGCGCCCAGAGACCGGCCCGGGAGTTGGGGACTAATGTCCCCGGCTCCCGGGGCTGCGCGGTGTCAGCGGAGCACAGCGCCACTAGCGCTGCGCTCCGCTGCTCTCCCTGGCAGGCTGAAGACGCTAGGCCTGCAGCCTGCCGGGCGCCGGCCCCTACTGCTGACGTAGGCGGCGCAGTGACGTCACTTCACCGCGCCGCCTATGCAGGGTGGCAGGAGCCGGCGGCAGCACGGAGCGGCAGGAGCCCGAGCCAGGTAAGTGGCTGTTTTTTGTTTTTTTAAACTACCTAGGGGACCCTGGCTACTATAGGGGCCCTGGCTAACAAAGGGGGGCCCTGGCTAACAAAGGGGGGCCCTGGCTAACATAGGGGGCCCTGGCTAACAAAGAGGGGCCCTGGCTAACAAAGGGGCCCTGGCTATCTAAAGGGGCCCTGGCTAACAAAGGGGGGCCCTGACTAACTATGGGGGCCCTGACTACTAAAGGGAGGCTCTGGCTACATTAAGGGGGGCCCTGGCTACATAAAGGGGGGCCCTGACTAACTAAGGGGGCCCTGGCTACTAAAGGGGGGCCCTGGCTAACAAAGGGGGCCCTGGCTAACATATGGGGGCCCTGGCTAACAAAGGGGGGCCCTGGCTAACAAAGGGGGGCCCTGGCTATCAAAGGGGCCCTGGCTAACAAAGGGGGGCCCTGGATAACAAAAGGGGGGGCCCTGGCTACTAAAGGGAGGCGCTGGAAACATTAAGGGGGGCCCTGACTAACTATGGGGGCCCTGGCTACTAAAGGGGGGCCCCCGGGTACTAAAGGGGGGGCCCCGGGTATAAAAAGGGGGTTCCCGGGGGTAACAAAGGGGGGCCCTGGCTAAAAAAAAAGGGGCCCTGGCTAAATAAAAGGGGCCCCGGCTATATAAAAGGGGGGCCTGGAAAAAAAGGGGGGGCCCCCGGGTACCCAAAGGGGGGCCCCCCTATCTAAAGGGGTTCCGGGGTAACCAAAAGGGGGGGTGGTTTAAATAAAAGGGGGGCCCTGGCTAAAAAAAGGGGGGCCCGGGGTACATAAAGGGGGGACCCCGACTAAATATGGGGGGCCCGGCTTATTAAAAGGGGGGCCCCGGCTAACATAAGGGGGGGCCCCGGTTAACAAAGGGGATCCCCGGTAAAAAAAAGGGGGGCCCCGGCTAACAAAGGGGGGCCCTGGTTAAAAAAAGGGGGGCCCCTGGCAACAAAAGGGGGCCCTTGGCTAAAATAGGGGGGGCCCCGGCCCAACAAAGGGGGGCCCGGCTATCTAAAAGGGGGCCCCCGGGTAAAAAAAAGGGGGGCCCTGGATAAAATAAAAAAGGGGGGGCCCTTGGGGTACTAAAGGGGCCCCGGCTAACAAAGGCGGCCCCGGCTAACCCAAAGGGGGGCCCCCGGTAACAAAAAGGGGGGCCCCGGCTAACAAAGGGGGGCCCTGGCTAAAATTTGGGGGGCCCCGGGTAAAAAAGGGGGGCCCTGGTTTAAATAAAGGGGGGGCCGGGCCCCGGTTTTTAAAAAGGGGGCCCTGGTAAAAAGGGGTCTGGGTAAATAAAGGGGCCCTGGCTATCTTAAAGGGGGGGCCCGGCTACCTAAAGGGGGGCCCCGGCTACATAATGGGGGGGCCCCCCCGGTTTCATAAAGGGGGGAAGGGAAAATAAAGGGGGGCCCCGGCTACATAAAGGGGGGCCCGGCTACATTTTAAAAGGGGGCCCTGGGCTAACTATGGGGGCCTGCTACCTAAACGGGGGGCCCTTTGGTAACCCAAAGGGGGGCCCCCGGCCCATAAAGGGGGCCCTGGTACATAAAAGGGGGGCCTGGCTAATAAAGGGGGCCGGCCCACATAAAGGGGGGGGGTGGGGTTCCCGCAAAATAGGGAAAGGGTGGGCCTTTGGGTTCTGGGACATAAAAGGGGGCCCTAACTGGCCTGTTTTAATACCTAAAGAGACCCTAAAATGCCCCCTATACTACCTAAAGGAGCCCCCAACTGTCCCGTATTTCTCCTTTTAAAGGGGGCCCCCAACTGCCTGTTTTACTACCTAAAGGGGGGGCCCCCAAAAAACCTGTATATACCCAAAGGGGGTCCCTTTAATGCTTTAAGCCCTTTTAAAGGGGACCCCATTACCTACAGCTTTTCCCAATGGGGGAAAAAAACCTAAAACCCACAGCCAAATAATGGGGGGCTCACCAAACCCCACCAAGCCCTTTTAATTTGGGGGCCCAAAACCCAAAAATTTGCCCATTAAAATTGCCTAAATGGGGCGGGTTAGCTCCGGGGGGCTGTTTACCCACCCCACCCGGGCTTTGGTTTCCACAAAATACCTGGGGGAGGCTTCCCAAAATTATCCGGGGGGCCTTTCCTACCCAAAAAGGGCCTATCTAGTTTTCTGGTGGGTTGGCCCATTTGTAACTAGCTAGGGTTTTTGCATAATTTAAAATGGTAATATAATTGAGAGGGGGCAGCCAGGGGGGTTAAATCCTTCCCCCCCTTCCCCCCCTCAGGAACTTGGGCCCCTAAGCTATGGCCCTTTTACCTGTTTTTCCTCCCCTGGGCAGTTTGTACAGGATGGGAAAAAGGTAAAGAATGTGGAAAAGTGGGATTCTAAGATATTTGTGTGTAATTTCTGCGGGGGGGAGTTGGGGGGACAAGTCATATGGCGGTGTGGAACGGATGAAAAAGGGAAAAAGGGGGAAGAGCGGGCCTCATAGAGAAGGGGAACGGGGCTCCTCAGATAGGACGTTTCCGGTGAGTTTCCCGAAAATTTTAGGGGTTTATTTTCTTCTATATTGGTTTCCAAAAATTTTATTCTATTCACTGTAAAGTGATGTGCCTGGCTGGGGTTGAACCCCAAAGGGTCTCTATATGGGGGTGTTGTTGGTTATTTCGGTGGGGTATAGTGGTAGCGTTCTTTTGTCCCTGATTGTAAAACTGAGGGAACTCTGGGCCCTTTTAGGGGGGGGGGGTTACACTTTTTTTTTCTTTTTGGGGGTTTTTTTTTAAAGGTGGTGGGTGCCGGGGACCCAAAGGGGGAAAAAGGGGGGGGGGATATTGGGATTTGGTGGGAGGGGGGGATTTTTATGTGGGTGGAAGGGGGGTATTGTAATTTCGGCTGGGGGGGGGATATTTTATGCGGGTTGGGGGGGGGATTTGTATGGGGGGGAGGGGGATATTGTATGCCCGGGGGGAGTGGGGTATTGTAAAGCGGGGGGGGGGGATATTTTACTGGGGGGAGGGGGATATTTTTATGCGGGGGGGGGGATATTTGTAGGGGGGGGTGGGGGGGGGATATTGTTAGCGGGGGGGGAGGGGGATTTTGTATGCGGGGGGCGGAGGGGGAAAATTTGAAAGGGGTTTTGGGGGGGGGTTTTTGTATGCGGGGGGAAGGGGGGGGTATTGTTTATGCGGGGGGTGGGGGGGATTTTATGCGGGGGAGGGGGATATTGTTTGCAGGGGGGGGGGGATATTGTCATGGGGGGAAGGGGGGGTATTGAAAGGGGTGGAGGGGGGATATTTTTTTGCGGGTGGAGGGGATATTGTATGCGGGGGGGGGGGGGGATATTGTAAAGCGGGCGGGGGGGTATTGTAAAGGGGGGAGGGGGGTATTGTAAAGGGGCGGGGGGGAGGGGGGAATTGTATGGGGGGGGGAGGGGGTATTTTATGTGGGTGCAGGGGGATATTGTTATGTTTGGGGGCGGGGGATATTGTCTGTCGGTGGAGGGGGATATTGTTTTGTTTGGGGGGGGGGGATATTGTATGCGGGTGGAGGGGGGTATTGTATCGGGTGGGGGTGGGTTTTTGTTTTGGGGGTGGGGGGGATATTTTCTGTGGGTGGAGGGGGATATTGTATGTGGGTGGAGGGGATATTGTTTTGTGGGGGGAGGGGGGGCGTTGTAATGGGGGGGGGGGGAAAATTGTTTTGTGGGGGGGGGGGGGGGTTTGTTTTGGGGTGGAGGGGGATATTGTATGGGGGGGGGGGGGGGGATTGTATGTGGGGGGGGGGGGATATTGTATGTGGGGTTTGGGGGGGGTTATTGTAAAGCGGGTGGAAGGGGGGGATATTGTTTTGGGGGGAGGGGGGAAAATTGTATGCCGGGCGGGAGGGGGGAAAATTGGAAAGGGGCGGGGGGGGGTTTTTGTTTGGGGTGCAGGGGGGGTAATTTATGTGGGTGGGGGGGGTGTTTTTGTCGGTGGGGGGGGGGAAAATTGTGTGTGGGGGGAAAGGGGGATTTTGTTTTGCGGGTGGAGGGGGGGGATATTGTCTGCGGGTGGAGGGGGATATTGTTGTGGGTGGAGGGGGATTTGTTAAAGTGGGTTTCGGTGGATATTGTATTTTGGTTGGGGGGGGAGGGGGATATTGTCTGCGGGTGGAGGGGGTATTGTTTTGTGGGTGGGAGGGGAAATTGTATGTGACATGTGGGGGGGGGATATTGTATATGGGTGGGAGGGAGGGTTTTGTAGGGGTGGTGGGGGGATTTTTGTTTTTGTGGGGGGAGCGGGGATATTGTATGTGAGTGGAGGGGGATATGGTGGAAAACCCATTAGCCCTGTGTCTTGATATGTTTGACTGGGCAGATGGGGGTGATAAAATTGTACTACACAATTTTTTGTTTTTGTTTTGTACACTATTATGTGGTAAAAAGGGGCATTTCCCCCCGGAAAAGAGGCCGGGGAATATTTTCATGTTTCAAATAGGGGGGCCCCCCCGAATCAAATTTCCCCCGTGGGCCCCCGGGCCCCCCCGTCCGACACTGATCACGTTCCCGTCCCCATGAGCAAAGCCAGCAGGAAGGGGTTTGGGGGGGGGGGCTTCAGGTGAGGTGACGGCAACTTTTTTTGAAAAGGAGAGAGAGAAATGATCCTCCACAGAAAACGGAGCCTTCAACACGGGGGCGTGTGTGTGAGCCGGGGTTTGGGCCCAGCAGTGAGGGGGCACCAGGGCTGCTGTTTGCTATATGAGCTAATGCAGCAGGCCCTGATGAATGATTGTGTCTTTGGTACTTAAAAACTGCGCCCCCCCAAAGACAGGCAGGGTGGGCCCCAGGCGGGTCGGCCCACCCCTGCCTACCCCTTTTTTTCCCCCCCCGGGTTTTTACCCCGAGTTTGAATTATAAATAGGGTTTGGGGCGGGATTATTTTTTAGAAAAGTCTCCAAAGGATTTTTGTTTTACTTTTCCCATTTGTCTTTTAAAAAAAAGGAATTGGTTTCTCCTGGAGTTTTTTGTGTTGCTGGGAATTTTTTCCCCTAGCCAGTGTTTCCCCATTATGTACATTTTAATTGCTTACGTGAAATTGGAATTTAAAACCTTTGCAGTATTTGTATTCTAGTTATGCAACTACCTTAAATTTTCTTAATAGACCTAGGAAATTCAGGCAATTTTACTGAACTGAAAAATATGCTTATTCTAATGTGAAAAGTGTTTTGACATTGAAACTAGTCTCAAACATTTCCATACTGGCACACATTACCTGTGGAAAGTAATGCATTGACTGTAGTATTTTTAGATACCCATTCTTGCTGAGCCAGAATAACAATATGTAATTATCTCATGTCCTACACTTGTCGAGCATTACAAAAAAATAAAAACAAAAAAGTATGTGCTAAGTAAGTAGTGCACTTATAACATTGCAGTTGCAATTAGAAGACAGCGTCATAGCATGTCATA
This sequence comes from Phyllomedusa bahiana, assembly GCA_025379985.1. Lineage (NCBI taxonomy): Eukaryota > Metazoa > Chordata > Amphibia > Anura > Hylidae > Phyllomedusa > Phyllomedusa bahiana. The sequence continues at coordinate 35,533 of JAODAL010040377.1, forward strand.
AGGACTGAAAATGTCAGAAATGTGGCTGGAGTGTCAGAAATGTGTTTTTTTAAATCTAGCTCATTATTTCCAAAAATATATTTCATTACATTGTATCAAAATCCCATACACACACTAACGACATTTTCCTTTATCCTCCAGTTTCATGCTATGCCACAAAGAAACACACACCTGCACATTATAAATATATGATGACTGGGACCCCTATGCGACGTTCCATCTAAAATGGATGATGGTGGCCAAAAAACATAGCCAAAAATAGACAAATGAGAGAGTGATCTGAGCAAGCATGCTGCTCTCTTTGTTAAAGTACATGGGCTTTACCAAACAGCCAAGTAACTATGCCTATAAAGCCCATGTGTCAAACTCAAGGCCTGCAGACCAAGTCTTTTTATGCAGGCTCAGACACAGCAAGTCCAGATGAGAACCCAAAAGTGAAGAGAAACGAATCGCCAGGAGCTTGGGTGTGACAGCAACAGGGGACTGCTAGGTAAGTATTCATGATTTTCTTTTTTAGACCAACCTGACCACAATGGAATATAATTTTTCTTTTACTGGACAACCCCTTTAAATCTGGAGACTAGGCAGGCCATTTCATTATTTGAAGCCTACTGTTTCTTCCTTGTCTTTTTATGAAGTTATGTGTATGTTTTGTATCATTGTCTTGCTATAGAAAGTACCTTTGACCAACTAGATGTACAACAGAGAGTACTGTATGATACATGGAAATGATGTGATAGCCCTTTTTGTCCAGTGTGCTACTCACCCTCTGCAAGTTGCCAACTCTGGATCCAGCACAAGATCCCTAGATCAATGCGCATTCTCATCCATGTTTCACAGGTAGTTTCACACACTGAAGAGTCATGCTTTTACCTTATTGACAGCAGTGTCAGACTGGCCCACCGGGGGATCAGTGGATATTCCGGCGGGCCCTGGGTCCAACAAAATGGGGACCGCCGCGGCCCCATAGTGCTGAGGGCCCGTCATGGCCTCGTGACACTAAGCTGGGCTGCAGCGCAATGTAGTTACCGCATTGCGCCACTGCCACTCCTCGGCAGCACAGCCATCTTACACCTACCTATCTGAGGGGACGTATATACCTATAATTATGGAGTTGCTGGAAATGTGAGGATTCAAAGATATGTTTGTCCAAATCTGCAGAGACGAGTGTTGGTCGGGAGAAGTCAGCATGGTGCTGTGGACCGGATGGAGAAGAAAAGGGAACGTGAACGACTCTTTGGAGAAAAATCACCTGTGAGTCACTAAATGTACCTGAACTGTAATCACTTATATGTGTGTAAAGTGTAATGGTTTATATTCAGTAATGGTGTGGCGATAGTATTCATTCTTTATGTGGTGGTTATATGTAGTCATAGTGTGGTGGTATTATTCAAACCATATGGTGGGTGATATGAGGTCTTTGGGTTTTTTT